>PVLC010026793.1:0-22397 GCA_004027655.1 Graphiurus murinus
GTACTGGGGATTGAACTCAGGGGCATTCTACCTCCGAGCTACACCCCCAGCCCTATTTTTTATTCTTTATTTTGAAACCGAGTCTCACTAAGTTGCAGAGTGCCTCACTAGGTAGCTGAGGCTGGCCGCGAACCCGGATCCTCTGGTCTCAGCCTCCCGAATGCTGGGATTACAAGCGTGCGCCACCACGCCCGGCTTAAAACTAGTCTTTGTAGGAAATAAAACTAATCATTTTAATGAAAAAGTGGACTGAAATTCCAGTAAGAATTTCTTTCTTTCTTTCTTTTTTTTTTTTTTTTTTTTTTTTGCGGTACTGGGGATTGAACTCAGGGGCATTCTACCTCCGAGCTATACCCCCAGCCCTATTTTTTATTGTTTATTTTGAAACCGAGTCTCACTAAGTTGCGGAGTGCCTCCCTAGATAGCTGAGGCTGGCCGCGATCCTCTGGTCTCAGCCTCCCGAATGCTGGGATTACAAGCGTGTGCCACCACGCCCGGCTTCCAGTAAGAATTTCAAAGTGGTGGGGTGGAGGATCCAGTCAATGGAGGGCACCATGCCATGTCCTCGGATGGCCCCCAGGCACCCCGGGCAGCACCAGAGTTCAAGACGAAGGTAAGGGGAAATGCAGAACGTGTGGCGGATGGGAGAGGTCCTAAAACAGACTGGCAACCCCGGGGAGGGCTGGCACCACACAGGCACTAGGCGCCAAAGAAGCGGCTCGGGCCAGCACCCAAGAGATTTGGGGATCAGCGCGTGGAACCCAAGGACTGCGGTGGAGCCTGCTGGCAGCCCCGAGAGTCCCCACAGAGAAGCCCATGCGTTGGGGTAGCTGCCGGGACCTGCGGGTGGAGCCCAGGAGCAGCCAGCGCGGTGGGGCCTGCACTGGCCTCTGCTCTGCCCTGGCCTCCGCGTGCTGGCCTCCCCTGCCCGCGTCACGCACTCCAGTGACGTCACAAAGGGCCGGCTGCACGCGGTCACTTGGTCTCCATGGAGTGGGATCAAGAAGTGCTCTCCAGGTCTCTCCGTTTCCTCCTTTCCTTGGATCCGACGCACAGAGCTCAAAATGGGTGACTTTCTTGGGCAAGGTTGCAGGCCTGGCCTACTGCCCTGTGCCCTGCTCCACTCTGCTCCCGCTGCTGAGCTGGAGCACCCCGCTGCTGAGTGGGAGCACTTGGCTGACTCGGCTCCGGTTCTGGCCGTCTACCCTGCCTGCAGGCTCCCCTGCCTTGTGGCTACAGGAGCTAGTCTCTGCAGAAACCCTCTCCTGCCGGCCACACACCCCACTCTCGGGGTTCTGACCAGAGAGAGATGTCTGGAGATTCTTCGGTCCTGGCCTGAGGTGTCCGCTAGCAGCTCCTGCCCCTTGGGACCCTCTGACCCCTCAGGAACCTCTGCAGCCCAGATGCCACCTCCTGCCTTCACCACCCAGCAGGCAGAGCAGGCTGCGGGCCCCTCGCCAACCAGTCACCTCCGTCTTCCTCCTCCAGGAAACAGGTGAGGGCCCAGGAAGAGCCTCAGGGAGGGATGGAGGAGGAACTGCCACCAACTGCCCCCTCTCCATTCTCACAGGAGTCGGGGAAGGAGGTGCAGGCTGAGCAGCCATGGAGTCCAGCAGCAAGCTGTCCTCCACCGACAGCCACCAGACACAGGCCCTGCGAGAAGACCAAGGTGGTGACAGCAGTGTTCCCTGTGCAGTCGGGGTGGGGTCCAGGCGACCAGCCCACCTCCTAAGCTGCCCTGCCTGGAGATGGAGGAACCATCCACCATTATATTCCTAATGAGAGGTTAATGCCATATATATATATATATATGGAGAGAGAAAGAGAGAGAAACCCATGCTTTTATGAACACTAGGTAAACACCTCAGCTTCAATTGTTTTGTTATATATTTTAGTTTATTTTATTGCCTGTCTGTTGTGCTTTATTATCTGTTGTATTGGTAATTTAACTCTGTAATGGAATAGTTTGCTGCCAACTCTTTATCAAGTAACTTAAAAATATTTGTAATATTGTTGATTAATAAACTATTAATTTATTGGCAAAAAAAAAAGAATTTCAAAGTGCTTTCTTTTCTTTTTTGTGTGTGTGATCGTGGGGGTTGAACCCAGGGGCATTCTACCTATGAGTTACACCCCCAGCCCTTTTTTGAAACGGGTTCTTGCTAGCTTGCTAAGAGTCTCACTACTGGCTGAGGCTGTTCTCAAACCTGTGACCTTCCTGTCTCAGCCTCCCAAGTACTGGGATTACAGGCCTGCGCTACCATAACCAGCTTAAATTTGCTTTCTTTTATTTAAGCTCAAGTGTATCAACAGTCATCTATATTGACAGTGAGATTCAACATTTCTTTTCTATCACAGGTGTGACCTATCAATTGATTTTGAAAAAAAAATAGATCTTAGGTATATATATGGCATATATATATATGTACTTGGGATTGAACTCAGAGGCATTCTACCTCTGAGCTATACCCTCAGCCCTATTTTATTTTTATTTTGAAACAAGGTCTCATTAGGTTAATAAGAGTCTCACTATTTGCTGAGATTCTCCTTGAACCTGCAATCCTCCTGTCTCAACCTCCCAAGTACTGGGATTACAAGCATGTGCCACCACACCCAGCTCTATTATAAGTTTATATTTGGGAACCATAAGCAAAAGTTTCAAAAAGCACTGCCCCCCTCCTCCACAGAGGACAGTTGGAATGTGCTGGTTGAAGGGCAAACACTGTACGCAAGGATGGTGACATTTTTAATGTAATTTATTTGAAATGCTTCCCAGAAAAGTTTAAGGCCATTATACAAAAACATTCATTTCATCAAAACATTCACTGACGTTCTTCCCATAGGCCAACACTGGATGAACCTCTCTTCTCAGACACTGGCCACAGTGGCCTGTGGTTTTGAAAACAACAATCCGATCTCTTCCTCCTCAGCCAGTGGCTCCTCTAGGCTCTCCTCTGTTTCTGTCTGCAGCAGGTCCACTCACTTGCTGAATCAATGACAGCTTGAGAAACGAAGCAATTTTAAATAAACTTGTAATAGAAAAAAGTCACCATGTTTAAAATCTATAAATACAGGAATATGTCTTACAGGGTAAAATTGACCATATTTTTTTTATTTTTGAAAAATAATAATGTAATACACCTTATTTTTATATTGATGAATCGTGTCACATAGCTTCTCTGAATGCTCCAGGTATGTACATAAGAAGACATACTGCTGCTTGCTTTTCTGTAAACTTGAAAGACACAGGAAAATTAAAAAAAAAACTTTTTTGGCAATAATTTAGAATCATTACTAGTGCTGGTATAATTTTGCACAGCTCATCCTAAATCCTAAATATTTACACTCTCAGGGAGCTTTTCTATGTATTTTGTTAACTTTTTTTTTTTTTTAGTGGCATTGGGGATCAAACCCAGGGGCATTCTACCTCTGAGCTACACGCCAGCCCTATTTTGTTGTTTATTTTGAAACAGGGTCTCACTAAGTTGCTGAGGGCCTCACTAAGTTGCTGAGGCTGGCTTTGAACCTGCAATAATCCTGTCTCAGTCTCCCAAGTACTGGGATTACAGGCATGTGCCACCACGCCTGGCTTTTTTTTAAACGTGCATTCCACCTTTGCTCTCTGAATCATGGCTGGACAAAAAGATTATGAATTTGGCTAGCTGATCCTAATTAATCAGAGTTATTGGAATTGGCCTCTGGAGAATGTAATTATTCTGATTACAGCACAGAGCTAGAGATGCAAACCAAGGACCCAGAAGCAGAACAGGAAGTCCTGAGGCTCTGGCCTTTCTCAGAAGGTTCTGGACCATGCTTTTCTCTTGGTTCCCTCAGAAAGCTCTCAATGAAGTGTTTCTCACTCCCAGTTCTTCCTCTTGTGTGTTTTGCACTTGGAGTCACTGATGCACGGCCAGTCTCTCTTCCTATTGCCCATTCACACTCTGAAGCATGAATGGCCTGGACAGATGAAAACCAGCGAAGCCAAGGCCTCCTCGTTATCCTGGCAGGCTCTCCCAGGCTCTTTGGGTTCTACCCTGAAGTTGTAGGCTAGAGATAGCTCTCTTTGGCAAGCCACCAACCATGACAGACAACTCCCAGAGCCATGCACGTTTTCTGTGAAAGATTCAGAGCAGGCAGCTGCTTTTGTCCCGGCCCTTCTCAGGTCAGCCTCTATTTCATGTCCTCATAGATGACTGCATCCAATTTGCACTGGATGGAACTGCAAGGTTCAAACGACGCTTCCTCCTTTGCAAAACTAAGCCTTCGGAATCCCCAGGGATGTTTTCATGCTTTCCAGTTGAGTAACAACGAACCAAGTCTGCTTTGAGGGTTAGTTTTCCTTGGTTCTCCCTCACATGCCAGCCTGATCCCCTGTCTGCAAAGCCCTCTAAATTCCATGCCTTCAGCTACCACAGCAAAGAGCTAGAAAAGCATTAGAGGAGCATGGGAGGAAGGACTCTTGAAGCGATCTACACCAAACAGTAGTTTAGAGATTCTGTTCTTTCTATTTTTAAAAATCCAGCAGGACAACTGAAAGTCACTTGTTCAAGTACCTCTTGGTCCATCCAGACACTCTGCGAGACATGGTACAGGGTAACGGTGGCCACGAATTCCAGAGGTTACAGACAAATGGATCGGTGGTTGTAGTACTTGGGACAGAGGTACAGACATGAGAGACTGGGCCTACACGCTCACAAAAGTATTAAAAAGTGCTTCTCCGAACGGTTCCGTGTGTGGAATGCAAATACTGTATAGGTAAGACACAGGGCTGCTTTCGGGAAGCACAGCCTCTGTCACACGTTGCTTTCCACGTGCCTGCTGTGGCCGCAGGAGGAGTCCGTCTGCTCCATGCGCTCACAGTCCAGGCTGACCTCGCTGGTGTCCATGCTGCAGTCTGACTCACTGTCCGACTGGTCCATCTGCTCGAGCCTCATTTCTCCCTGCAGATCCCCTGAGCCGGGCTCCACAGCCTGGCCCACGGCACACAGCACGGTCTCCCTGGCTTGGCGGATGCAGTTCAGCCACTGCTGCTTGCTGAAGGTGTCGTTGGCTTGTAGTGAGTGGGTCTGACTTTGGGATCCATTTTTGAAACTGACTCTGAAGAAGTTTTTAACTAGAAAAGAAAAGGACATGAACAAAAGTCAGTGGGTAGGTATTTGCCCAGGCTAATCAGTACCCATGTAGATGCTGTTGATTACAGAGTATTTCCTGTTGATCCAGGGCACAGCTCAGCTCCATCCCAATGCCACCAGCAATGCACCGTAATTGACACAGCCCCAGTGACCCTTACTGCTCTCAGAAACTAGCAGATGCACATCAGCTTGGGATGATTAAGTTTTGTCTTTTAGAGTACTGGTTACCAAATCTCCCTGCATATTGAATTCCCTTCCAGAGCTTGCTAAAAACATAGATCCATAGGCATAGTGGTATATACTTGTAATCCCAGTACTTGGGAGGCTGTAACAGGAGGATCACAGGTTCAGGACCAGCCTCAGCAACTTAGAAAGACTTTTAGAAACTTAGTGAGACTCTGTTTGAAAAAAAAAGGGGGGGGGGAGCCAAGGGGGTGTAGCTCCAAGGTAGAATGCTCCTGGGTTTAACCCCAGTCCCCCCCTCCACACACACACTAAAATAAAATAATAAAATAAAATAAAAATAGATCCTCAGGCTCTACCCTTAGAGATTTTGGCTTAATACATCTAAAATAGCAGGGCATGGTGGTACATGCCTGTAATCCCAGTTCTTGGGAGGCTGAGATAGGAGGATTGCATGTTCAAGGCTAGTCTCAGCAACTTAGTGAGACCATGTTTCAAAATAAAAAGTAAGGCTAGGGGTATAGCTCAGAGGCAGAATATCTACAGGTTCAACTTCAGTACAAATGGGAAAAAAAGACCCTGTTTCAAAATAAAAATTTTTAAAAAGTCAGGCATGGTGGTGCATGCTTGTAATCCTAGTACTTGGGAGGCTCAGATAGGAGGATCACAGGTTCAAAGGGAGCCTCAACAACTTGGGCTCTTAGCAACCCTATTTCCAAACAAAAATAAAACAGGGCTGGGAACGTAGCCTGGAGGTAGAGGGCCCCCGGCTTCCATTCCCAGTACCATATACACACATACACACAAAAAGGTCAAAAGTAGGCCTGATCATTTTATTTTATTTTTGGTACTAGGAATTGAACTCAGGGGCATTCTACCTCTGAGCTATACCCCCAGCCCTATTTTTTATTCTTTATTTTGAAACTGAGTCTCACTAAGTTGCGGAGTGCCTCACTAGGTAGCTGAGGCTGGCCGCGAACCCAGATCCTCCGGTCTCAGCCTCCCGAATGCTGGGATTACAAGCGTGCGCCACCACGCCCGGCTGGCCTGATCATTTTATTTTATTTATTTATTTTTTGTGCAGTACTGGGGATTGAACTCAGGGGCATTCTACCTCTGAGCTATATCCCCAGCCCTATTTTTTATTCTTTATTTTGAAACCGGGTCTCACTAAGTTGCGGAGTGCCTCACTTGCTAGCTGAGGCTGGCCTCGAACCCGGATCCTCTGGTCTCAACCTCCCAAATGCTGGGATTACAAGCGTGAGCCACGCCTGGCTTGGGTTTCAGTTTTCTAACTGGCACCAGGAATATTTATCACTTACCTCCTCCAGGACAATGTAAGCTCTGGAGGGACAAAGGGTGTAACTGCTTGGTTCACCTCCTGTGCTTGTGCCTGGAGTAGCGCTTCGTGTAGCTTTCTTAGCTTCTCCTGGCCAATTCCTTTGCTTAGTAAGTCTCAAGTTAGAGAAGCCCACTGAGTAATGTTATAGATGAATGCTCATTCCAATTGATCATTTGGGGGGGGGTACTAGGGATTGAACCCAGGGGAATTCTACCTCCAAGCTATACCCCCAGCCATTTTTTATTGTTTTTATTTTGAAATAGGGTCTTGCTAAATTGCCGAGGCTGACTTTGGACCTGTGATCCTCCTGTCTCAGCTTCCCAAGTACTAGGATTACAGGCATGCACCACCATGCCTGGCACCATTCTTAAGACTCTTTAGAGACAAGTCTGTCAGCTCAACTACAAAATCCATCATTATGTAACTGGTACCCACACTAGGACTTTATGATATTAAACTTTTTTTTTTTTTTGGTAGTGGGGATTGAACCCAGGGGTACTCTACCTCCAAGCTATACTCTCAGCCCTTTTATTTTTTATTTTGAAACATAGTCTTGCTAAGTTGTTGAGCCTGGCCTTGAACTTGTGATCCTCCTGTTTCAGTCTCCCAAGTACTGGGATTACAGGCATGCACCACCAAGCCTGGCTGACTTTATGGTATTAAGAACTCTTGGTGACACATGCTTGTAATTTCAGTGTTTGGGAGGCTGAGACAAGAGGATTGCAGGTTCAAAGCCAGCCTCGGCAACTTAGCAAGGCCCTCAGCAACCCTGTGAGACCCTATTTCCAAATAGAAAATAAAATCAGGCTAGGGGTATAGCTTGGAGGTAGAACACATGCAGACTGTTTCACTAATAGTATCTTACCTTATCCTTAAAGCAACTATAGGAACAAAGTAGGTATGCATCTCTGAGAGATAGCACTGGAATGCAGTTTGACTCCAATGCTAGGGCTCTTGCTTTCCACCAGCTATCCATTCCCTCCAAATTACTGGAACCCAAACCATTCCCAGGTCCCGGGGCTTACCACTGTACTTACTTCTCTCGTTGTTGCTGAAGGCCCCTCGCAGGGAGCCCCCGAGCCGCACTTCTCCGTCCTGCAGGTCTTCCAGCAGGAGGTCCTTCACCGGGATGGGCTGCCGGTACAATTGGTAGCAGAGCTGCTCATTGTGGGTGATGGCGCGAGTGATCACGAGCACTTCTTGGAACAGGAAAACGTGCAGTTTCTGGAAGAAAAGAATCCACAATTGAAGACGTGGTTGATGTGCGGCCCTCTGTGCAAGAGGTCCACAGCAGATTATGAATTCTTATGCTCAAATCTCTCTCTAGGAGAACAGCAATTGAGCAGGGCTGAAGCATTTCCAGATATGCATATCCACTGCCTTTTATTTTTATTTATTATTGTTATTTTGTGCGTGCGTGCGTGCGTGCGTGCGTGTGTGTGTGTGTGTGTGTGTGTGTGTGTATCCAACCTCTGAGATATACCCCCAGTCCTACTTTATTTTGAAAGAGAATCTCAGTAAATTGCTAAGGCTGGCTTTGGACCTGCGATCTTCCTGTCTTAGCCTCCCAAGTAATAGGACTGCAGGCCTGCACCAAGACACCCAGATCCGCTACCTTTTATATCCGTGCCTCCCTAGGGCCCCACTACAGAAAGCCTTTCCATCCACAGATACCTACATGCAGGGCTGCCAACTCCAGGGGACCTATTTGTGTTGCAATTTGCAACCTGTGCAGACACGGTTCCACCAAGAGAAAAGTAAGAAAGGGGAATAGAATAAACAGGGTAATAAGAGAGAAAAAAAGTTAGCATTCCTCTGGCTTTTAAGTAGATTACCTAATATGATTCTAACAGATAGAAATTAACAATACTCTGTAAAGGATGAGACTTGAATATCAAAGCTCATATTAATCTTTGCTTCCCAAACACATAAAAACACCTGTTGCTTCAATTACAGAGCTGATCATGAGCCTCAGCCAGATATCATGGTAAGCTGCTGAGAGCCCCACTAGGTTGCTAAGGCTGGATTCAAACCTGTGATTCTCCTGTTTCAGCTTCCCAAGTACTGGGATTATGGGTGTGCACCCCTATTCCCAACTTCAAAATGTATATTTTAAAAATTAGTAAACAAGCAAGACGTGGTCCCACATGCCTGTAATTCCAGTACTTGGGAGGCTGAGACAGGAGGATCACAGATTTGCAGCTAGCCTCAGCAACTTAGTGAAGCCCTCTGTAACTCAGTGAAACCTTGTTTCAAAATAAAAAAAATAAAATAGGGCTGGAGGTGTAGTTCAGAGGTAGGATGTGCCTGGATTCAATCTCCAGTAACAGAAGAAGGAGGAAAAGGAGAACAAAGAGGAAGAGGACTGGAAAACAGAATAAAACACAAGATTATTAAGTTAAAAAACTTTTTTAAAATTTTTGGAGGAGGGTGGTAGTTGAAAGAATGTGTTAAGAATTTTCTTTTGTGGGCAGAAGTGGAAAGGGTTGGCCATTATTTTGTGTACATAAAATAATCAGATTTTACACTGTTGTTTCTACCTCAATCAGTCTTCCAGCTAAGATCTACAACTTGAACTCAGATGGTCTGGACAACCTTTGAAAAATATCCCTCATTTATAAATGTTCCCTGAGAATTCCTCTTACTAGTCTCAGCTCCTTTTACCCTTCAACTATTGTACTGTTTTTCTGACCCAGGAGTTTGTTCACAATGACCTTCACAACTCCACTAGAGGGGAAAACCAATGAACCTCCCACCTCCACTGCTGTCTTTGTTCCCACAACTCTATGTGCCTGTACCATGAACTCAAGTTCATCTTCGATGCCCTGGGCACATCGATCAGGGAGTCTTCAATCCCTGACTGACACACAAAAGAGAAAACAGATCTATAACCCGTGGAGCAAAAGCTCCTTCCTACTTCCCACAGAGCTTCCTAGAAAGAGCATGCAAGGAGCGAGTGTTAGATAATAGAAGTCTACCAGTGTGGGTGTGGTGGTGCATGCCTGTAAGCCCAGTACTTGGGAGGTTGAGACAGGAGGATTGCAGGTGTAAGGCCAGCCTCAGCAATTTAGTGAGACTCTTAGCACCATAGTGGGACCCTGTTTCAACATAAAAAATAAAAGGGCCGGGGTGTAGCTCAGAGGTAGAATGCTCCTGGGTTCAATCCCTAGTACCACACACACAGATACACATACACACAAATACATAGATTGATTAATTAATTAAGTAAATGTAAAATAATAAAATAAAAAGGGCTGGAATATAGCCTGGAGATTGAATACCCTGATATTAAATAGAACTCTAACAGTGCTTTCTAGAAATCAGAAAGAAGCACACCATGGCTTTCTGGTGATCAGCAACTCCCCAGTCAAATAGACAGGTCTTCAAGCAGTGCCTGGAAGGAACCATCAACTGGCTGGGCCCACAGCAGCCCTGATAACACCATGGCATGCACTCTCTGATGTCATTTCCAAGCCTGCTCAGGCTAGGTTGAAAGGGTGTCCCTTGAATTATCAAAGTGTATCAATGTCTTCTAGATTGAAGAGTTCTTAGTAAAGAATGCTTTGCTTTTATTCTAAGGGTTAGCTAACACTGAAGACAAAATACAATCAAAATGGAAAGTCTGTCTCTCTGTGGCTATCTCAACACAGGAACTAAATAATAACAACAGACACATTTATGTCCTGGCTCCACATACAAAGAGCATGGCGAGTTAAAATGAATGTTTAACTCTCCTTTATGCACCTTTATGCAAGTGTGCACTCATTCGGTGTCCAGTATGTCTTGGGTTCTGGGGACTACTAAAGCACATTCTCCACTCTAGAGAACAGGGCCTAATGGCAAAGACTGACAGAAAGATGGAGAATTATGACTCACTGCAGCAAGTTCTCTAGGGGAGAGGTGCATACGTTGTTATGGTAACAGAGGAGAACAACTTCAATATGCACTCAGGAATAAAAGCCAGGACATGGGGTACCTACCGGTCAAAGACAGACATGCAGCTACTAGAGGATAGGTTATTACCTAACCACTACCACCCCTCCCAAATGGGCAGAGCGTGGTGGTGCACACTTGTAATCTCAGTACTTGGAAGGCTGAGATAGGAGAATCTCAAGTTCAAAAGGCCAGTCTCGGCAACTTAGCAAGACCCTGTTTTTTTTGTTGTTGCTGTTTGTTTGTTTGTTTTGCAGTACTAGGGATTGAACTCAGGGGCATTCTACCTCTGAGCTATACCCCCAGCCCTATTGTTTTTATTCTTTATTTTGAAACCAGGTCTCACTAAGTTGCCGAGTGCCTCACTAGGTAGCTGAGGCTGGCCGTGAACCTGGATCCTCTGTCTCAGCCTCCCAAATGCTGGGATTACAAGCGTGCGCCACCATGCCCAGCTAAGACCCTGTTTTAAAAACAAACAAACAAACAAACAAACAAACAAACAACAACAACAACAAAACAATGACTGCACCTGTAGCTTGGAGGTAGAATGGGGATCAAATCCTCAAAACTGAAGGAAAAAAAAAAAGTCTGAAAATTCTAGTCTGTGAATAGGTGCTAGTGCATGAACAAGAAGAAAGTTTCTGCCAGGTGTGGTGGTGCACACTTGTAATCCCAGTACTTGGGAGGCTGAGACAGGAGGATTGCAGGTTCACAGTCAGTCTCAGTTACTTAATGAGGCCCTCCACAACTCAGTAAGACCCTGTTTTGAAATAAAGAATAAAAAACGTAGGGCTGGGGATGTAGCTTGGAGGTAGAATGGCCCTGGGTTCAATCCTCAGTACCACAAAAGAAAAAAAAAAGTTTCTCAATGCATTCAACTTAAGAGTTATCTGTTTTTCTGAGATTAAATCCCTCTAACATCCTGTTAAAATCACCCTTTATTTTCTGAAAACAAAGTGGGAGATTCAGCCAGACAGAGTGGTGCACACCTGTACTCCTAGTTCATTGTGAGAGGCTGACGCAGGAGGATCACTTGAGCCTTGGAATTTGGGCCAGCCTGGGCAACATAGTACGACCTTGTCTCAAAAACAAAACAAAACAAAAAACTAGGAGATGTTAACAGCTCTGTATTTTTTTATTTATTTTTTATTTTTTGCAGTACTGGGGATGGAACTCAGGAGCATTCTACCTTCGAGCTATACCCCCAGCCCTATTTTTTATTCTTTATTTTGAAACCGAGTCTCACTAAGTTGCGGAGTGCCTCACTAGGTAGCTGAGGCTGGCCAAGAACCCGGATCCTCTGATCTCAGCCTCTCAAATGCTGGGATTACAAGCATGCGCCACCACGCCTGGCTATATTTTTTATTCTTTATTTTGAAACAGGGTCTCACTAAGTTTCAGAGGGCCTCACTAAGTAGCTGAGGCTGGCCTCGAACCCGGATCCTCTGGTCTCAGCCTCCCAAATGCTGGCATTACAAGCGTGCGCCACCACGCCGGGCTCTCTGTATTTGTTTTTGAAGGTCATGCTCAAACAAAATAAAAATCTGGCAAGTGTATGTTGGTTTCTAAAATTCTTTCTAAATATATACTCGTTCATAACATTAAAAAATTTAAAAAGGAACACACACAGCATACACACACATATAGTTGAGTGCCGTAAAAGACACTGGAAAAGCAATTTTTTTTATGTTTATAAGAGCATGACTTTTGATCAGGAAGAAATAGTATGAGGATCAAATGGAATAGGAGTTGGGAGACCAAGGATGAGCCCAGCGGCAAGGAGAAACACTTACCACACCCCGGTTGTTCTTCAGCTCCCCGTGACAACACAGGACTCTCGAGCTGTCAATTAAGGAGTCTTTCTGGCCTTCTTCCAAGTAAAGAAGCCGCTCTTTATAATAACGGCATTCAGATTCCCCAGTCTTGGTATTGATTTCTGCCACAATTCCCTGAATGATGTTTATCTATAGAAACAAAGAGAAAAATATGCATGGGGAGAGTAAGCACAGCATCCACACAGAGTCGTAGGGCCAGCCTAGATGTCACCAGGACACACTGGATATAATTCTGAGATTCTAATATCTAAATTGCTGCTTTAGGAAAAGGAAAAAAAAAACTTTTAAAATATACTGTTATCTATGCATACACATATGCATATACATACATATATATTTGTATACATGTACAAATATTTACATTACATATAAGATATTGATGCATACTTTTATCTAAGAAAAGGAAAGTCAAGGTGGTTTGATGTTTAAGATTACACTGCTGAGCTTAATTTTGCACTTATTTTTGGTGGTACTGGGGATTGAGCTTCAGGGCATTTTACCTCCAAGCTACACCCCCAGTCCTTTTGTGTATAAATAGTGTTTTACCCAGGAGTGTTTTATCTCAGAGCTATACCCCAGCCCTTTTTTTTTTTTTGTGGTACTGGGGATTGAATTTAGGGGCATTCTACCTCTGAGCTATACCCCCAGCCCTATTTTTTTATTCTTTATTTTGAAACCAAGTCTCACTAAGTTGCAGAGTGCCTCACTAGGTAGCTCAGGCTGGCTGCGAACCCGGATCCTCCGGTCTCAGCCTCCCAAATGCTGGGATTACAAGCGTGCGCCACCACACCCGGCTACCCCAGCCCTTTAAAAATTTTTTTTCTTTTAATAGGGTCTTGCTAGGTCTCACTAGCAAAAAGTCTGACTACATTGCTGAGGCTGTCTTCAAACCTGCAATCTTCCTATCTCAGCCTCCCAAGAACTGGGATTATAGGCGTGCACTACCATGCCTGGCTTCATGTTGCATATCTCGATACACATACACATGATATTGAAAATGTAAAAAACTGCCGGGCGTGGTGGCGCACGCTTGTAATCCCAGCATTCGGGAGGCCGAGACCGGAGGATCTGGGTTCGAGGCCAGCCTCAGCTACCTAGTGAGGCACTCCGAAACTTAGTGAGACTTGGTTTCAAAATAAAGAATAATAAAAAAAATAGGGCTGGGGTGTAGCTTGGAGGTAGAATGAGTTCAACCCCCAGTACCACACACACACACAAAAAAAAATGTAAAAAACTGAGCCAAGGAAAGAAAACAAGGTAGAGCAGAATACAGGAAAAAAAAAAAATTGTCTTTGGGAATTAGAAAGCTGATTTTAAGGTCTCTCTATGTATGTACCCAATCTAATGAACAAACAACACAAATTGGGTGTGAACTAATACAATGGTACAGGAATTGGGCTCACATGTGCTGGAATCATCATTTTCCAGGTGGAATCTGAATGCCCTGTCTACCTTGGTTCCTTGTGTGCTAATGTCATCTACTCATTAACTCCTAACATGAACCAAGAATAGCATTTTTCATCGCTGCTGCATCAATAGCAGGACTGTTCGTAGGAGCTCCGGAAGAGGGGAGGTTGGGGAGAAGGGGTTAGTCTGCAAGATCATTTTCTTTTTTTTTTTTTTTTTTTGCGGTACTGGGGATTGAACTCAGGGGCATTTTACCTCCAAGCTACATCCCCAGCCCTATTTTTTATTCTTTATTTTGAAACTGAGTCTCACTAAGTTGCGGAGTGCCTCACTAGGTAGCTGAGGCTGGCCGCGAACCTGGATCCTCCGGTCTCAGCCTCCCGAATGCTGGGATTACAAGCGTGTGCCACCACGCCCGGCATGCAAGATCATTTTCTAGTCAAAACAATCCTTAGAATTTAAAAGTCAGACACCAATTCTATGGGTATCTGAATATCCGAAGCTCTATTTAATTTTCTCCTATTGGGCCAGGTGTGGTGGCCCACGCTTGTAATCTCAGCATTTGGGAGGCTGAGGACGGAGGATCTGAGTTCACGCCAGCTTCAGCTACCTAGTGAGGCACTCTGCAACTTAGTGAGACCCTGCTTCAAAATAAAGAATAAAAAATAGAAAGCCGGGCGTGGTGGCGCACGCTTGTAATCCCAGCATTCGGGAGTCTGAGACCAGAGGATCCGGGTTCGAGACCAGCCTCAGCTACCTAGTGAGGCACTCTGCAACTTAGCGAGACCCGGTTTCAAAATAAAGAATAAAAAATAGGGCTGGGGGTGTAGCTCAGAGGTAGAATGCCCCTGAGTTCAATCCCCAGTACCACAAAAAAAAAAAAAAAAAAAAAAAAATAGGGCTGGGGGTATAGCTCCGAGGTAGAATGCCCCTGAGTTCAATCCCCAGTACCACAAAATAAAATAAAATAAAATAAAATAAAATAAATAAATAGATTTCTCCTATTGAAGCCGGGTGTGGTGGTGCACATCTGTAATCCCTGTACTTGGGAGGCAGAGACAGGAGGACTGCAGGTTAGAGGACAGCCTCAATAAGTAGTGAGACTCTCATAAATCTAGTGAGATCCTATTTCCAAATAAGAAAGAAAATCAGGCTGGGAGCATAGCTCAAAGGTAGAATGCCTCTGGTTCAATTCCCAGTACCACAAAAAAAAAAAAAAAAATTCTCCTGTTGAGGGAACATGTCTATCACCTCTCAAAACACTGTTAAGAGTTGGGTGTGGTGGTGCACGTTTGTAATCCCAGTACTTGGGAGGCTGAGACTGGAGATCTGGGTTTGCGGCCACCCTCAGCTACTTAGCGAGGTCTTCCACAACCTAGTGAGACCCTGCTTCAAAAATAAAGAATAAAAAAATAGGACGGGGGGTGTAGAATGCCCCTGAGTTCAATCCCCAGTACTGCAAAAAAACCAAAAATAAACAACACTGTTAAGAAATTCTAGTAGTGGGCCAGGTGTAATGGCACACGTCTGTAATCCCAGTACTTGGGAGGCTGCTGAGATAGGAGGATGGCAGGCTGGGGGACAGCCTCCGAAAGTAGTGAGATTCTCATCAACCTAGCAAGACCGTGTAGCAATCCCCAGTACCACCCACCAAGAAAAATGAAAAAGAAATTCTAATAGCGATAAGGCAATTCACACGCTGCTTCCAAAGCAAGACCTTTCTTTAGATCTCATCACAGCCTGAATGCAATCAACTCCTTTGGAGTGGGAGCAATTTGCCCAGCACTCTGATTTTTCCTTTTTGCATACATGGAAAATTTATTCAGAAAACTCTTAAGCCAAGCTACATTGGTTCTATTGGTTTTATGTTTATTAAACATTTGCAATGCACCCGAGTATGGGGATAAATAATTCTGCTCATCTAGGATAAGGCTGCAAGGATTTTATAAAGAAGGAAGAAAAAAATCTGTGTCTGACTGTATAAATGGGCATTTAAGCCAGGCATGGTGACACACGCTTTTAATCCCAGTACTTGGGAGGCTGAGACACGAGGATCACAGGTTCATGGTCAGCCTCAGCAGCTTAGTGAGGCCCTCCACAATTTAGTGAGACTCTGTTTCAAAATAAAAAATAAAATAGAGCTGGGGGTGTAGCTCAGAGGTAGAATGACCCTGCGTTCAATCCTCAGTACCAAACAAACAAAACAAAAACAATAACAACAACAAAAATGGCATTTAGGAGACTTGCTTTATAGACATCATCAAATGTGGTGTGGATTCAACTTTTGAAAATGGCTTCATACTTTACATGCTAGGGAAACTGATAACTGGCACATCCTTTCATTCTGCAAACAATCACATTTGCATTTATTTTTCAATTCAAACTTTAGCTCATTGGCTTTTTTTTTTTTTTTTTAGAACAGCATTCTCAAGATGCATGTTAAAAAGAAAAAAATCTTTACAGTAAAACTCAGAAGAGGCTCATGTGCTTCACAAAAGTAATTATTAGAGTAGCTGGAGCTCCCTGTTGTTTCTGTTCCTACAGACCACACACTCACTGGGATGAAATATGGAGAGAGGACAACACGATCATACACTTCCCAGTAATAAAAACAACCTTACATTTGGGAGGCTGAGATCGGAGGATCCGGGTTCGCGGCCAGCCTCAGCTACCTAGTGAGGCACTCCGCAACTTAGTGAGACCCTGTTCAAAATAAAGAACAAAAATTAGGGCTGGGACTGTAGCTTGAAGGTAGAATGTCCCTGAGTTCAATCCCCAGTACCGCAAAAAACCCAAAAACAAACAAACAAACAAACAAGAAAACCCCCCAAAACAACCCTGAAGCGAGCCGGGCATCACTCCTAGGGCTTGTGCCTGGAGCTGTGCTGGGTTGGGGGCCTGCCAGGTACACTGAACTTCTTGTGTTTGAGTCAGGAGACTCTTTCCTCACTCTTTATCCTATGTAGGGGTGCATATCTCAGCTTCGCACCAGTGAGTCCCTGCCACAAACCCTGCCTGGTGACCAGGCAGCTCTCTGCAATTCCAAAGGGAACTGGGACTCGAGGAAAGGGTCGCCTTTCTGTATCCTTGTACTGGTCTTAAAGAGGTAGAAGGCCCAGGACTTGACGTCTGTATTGACAGGGCTTCAATATCAGCTCCATCACTTGCTGGTTCTGGACCTGAGCCAGCTATTTCATTGCTCTGAGCCTTATCTAGAAAATGGTCCTAATAAGAAAGCTATCTCATTGTTTTTTATGAGTATCAAATTAAGTACATAATCTATAAGGCAATTTTATAAAGTTGGTTTACTAGGTACTCGATAAATGAGATTAGTTATTACTATTGCTGTTGCTGTTGGTGGTACTACTCGTTATCATTAAACCTCTCTCTGGGAGGAGACAGGCAGTTTCCTCAGCAAGTTCAAGACTTTTGCTTGTCAAATCACCTATGTAATCCTCCTATTATTGTACCAAATGAAATCAGGGAATGAGCCCTTTGAATTGGTCTGTTCGTCTATACCATCCTCTCTGTCAGGTTTGCATGACTTCACACCTGGATGACTGTGGCAAACCCCCTACTGGGTCCTGAGTCACTTCCTTCTCGCTTCCCTGCTCTGCAGAGGTGTCCAAGGTTCCACAGCCTGTAAGTGGTGGAGTTTGGATTGGAACCCTGAATCTGAACTACTTAAAAAGCAAAATAAGCCTTCAATGAATTATACAACACAGGAAAATTTCTCAAATGAATATTTAAAACCTTCTATAGTTAAACTAGATTAGAACCCACATCCTCTGCCACTCCCTCCCTCCCTCCCTCCCTCCCTCCCTCCCTCCCTCCTTCCTTCCTTCCTATTTTCTTTTGGGGGGAAGGGTACTGGGGATTGAACCCAAGGGTGTCCTTCTACCTTTGATCTATAGTCCCAGCCTTATTTTATTTTTATTTTGAAACAGGGTCTCACTAGGTTGATGAGTCTCAGTACTTTCTGAGGCTGTGCTCTAATCTTCGATCCTCCTGTCTCAGCCTCCCAAGTACTAGAATTACAGGCGTGGGCCACCACACCCAGCTCTCTGCCACACTTTCTGCTGCTTCCTCAGAGTACCCGCATGTCCAGGCAGAGATGGCCCCAGGCCTGACCAGTCCTGTCATTTCTTTACATCTGTGATCAGGCCACGGGCAACCCCACCCCCTCCAGCCGCCATCTGCTCTGTCCTGTGCTGCACTCAGAATCCAATTCTCCTGATGGAATGTTCACAGTTTACAATATTCCAAAGAGAAGGATCCCACTTCCCCTTGTCTTCTATTGCTGCTAGGGAAGAATCTATGTTTTCCACATTGTCCAGTCCATACTTAAGAAACATCTGCTGAAAGAGGAGTCCACCGGTGAGCAGGAGGTTTGACTAGGCACCCCACTGCAATCGAGGGGAGCCAGATCTTAAGTGAAAGTCACCTCCACAAAAGGGCCATGGGGTTAAAAGACAACTCCCTTTTTCTTACTAAACAAAGTTATTTGATTTAAAATCTCCACAAAGATCCTAACCCTCACAGGCAGCTGCCGCTATACCATATGAGAGTCACCTAAACAAAACCAAGACATTTTAGAACCAAAGGGACCTTAAAATGTGTTTCATGTAAACACTCTGCTCCAGGCCAGGAAACAGAGAGAAGACAACTGACTTGCAGAATAAAAACAAGGCTAATGGTAGTACCAGGCCTAGGACTTAAGATTCCAGGGTCCCATGTATGCAGGGACCCAATCCAGTAGCCACTATGGGGAAACAACAAGGGAAGAAAAATGGAAACAGGTGAACTTACAGCTTCTTCCAGGTGCTGCTGATCTGGATTGTCATTCGGTGTGTGCCTCAAGATTTCTCGAAGAAGCAGAGGGTATTTCACCAAACGGCTTCGTGGAATGTCAAGGAAGTTCCAAAGGTCTAGTTTGCGGCTGAAGGGGGATTCCAAACATCGCTGAAGGAAATCCTGGACTCGATGATCTTGTTTTTTGTGGTCCAGCAGGGCTTTGGCGGCCACTTGATTGCTGCAGTAGCTGTCGTAAGAGCTGAGACAAGGCAGCTAAAAAGGAAACAGGAAAAGATTGGGTGTCAGCATCACTGGTCTCTGAAGCTACAAGCTAGCATAATTTCTTGGGACTGAATGAACACCGAACTGGTCTCCAGGCTTGGCCAACATTCTTTTATTTACATGGCTGGAGGAAGGCAGCAGAATCTTCCAAATGTCAGACAATGGACAGGTTCCCTAGGCTCCGGTTTGTTTTTGCAAAATACTTTTCTTAGTTGCACATTAACTTTCTTTCTTTCTTTCTTTTTTCTTCTTTGTGGTGCTGGGGATTGAACCTGAGGGCATTCTACCTCCAAGCTACACCCTCAGCACTATTTTATTTTTTATTTAGAAACAGGGCCTCGCTAAGTTGTTGACTGCCTTACTAAGTTGCTGAGACTGGCCGTGAACCTACTATCCTCCAGTCTCAGCCTCCCAATCGTGTACCACCACACCTATCTGCACATTTACTTTCTTTTTTTGGGGGGGGGGTACTGGGGATTGAACTCAGGGGCATTCTACCTCTGAGCTATACCCCCAGCCCTATTTTTTATTCTTTATTTTGAAACCGAGTCTCACTAAGTTGCGGAGTGCCTCACTAGGTAGCTGAGGCTGGCCTCGAACCCGGATCCTCCGGTCTCAGCCTCCCGAATGCTGGGATTACAAGCGTGCGGCACCACGCCCGGCTCACATTTACTTTCTTGATTAGTAAGATCCCTACCACAATTTGTTTGCATTTTCTGCCAATCTAAGCTAGGAACAAAAGAACCAGAATTTTCCTAACCCTTCTAAAAGTACCCAATATGGCAAAAGTTACCTTAAAACAAAAAGATTTCTTTTTCAATTGTTTGTAAGAAACTCATGTGGAAGCTGTGCGTGGTGGCATACCCTTGTAATCTCAGTACTTAGGAGGCTGAGACTGGAGGATCGAAGGTTTGCAGCCAGCCTCAGCTACTTCATGAGGCCCTCTGCAATTTAGTGAGACCCTGTTTCAAAATAAAGAATAAAAAATAGGACTGCGGGTATAGCTTGGAGGTAGAATGCCCCCAGATTCAATCCTCAGTATGGCAAAAAAAAACCCCCAAAACAAAAAACAAAAACAAACAAAAAGAACTCACGTGGAAGGCTTAGCAACACACACAAAAAGCAAGGGGCCAGACACCATAGCAAGCCTTTTGTGCTGCTCCATGAAAGCAGCTCTACATTAGTTTAGGACTACCTGATTCTAAGACAGTCCAATTACTATTATTATTATTATTATTTTGGTACTGAACCCAGGGGCATTCTACCTCCGAGCTATACCCACTAGGTTGATGAGAGTCTTATTATTATTATTGACTGAGGCTGTCCTCGAACCTTCGATCCTCCTGGCCTCAGCCTCCCAAGTACTGAGATTATAGGCATGCGCCACTATGCCTAGTTTTAAGGCAGCCCAATTATAAAAGGCCTCAAGAAGTTAATGCAAAAGAATAATTAGTTTAAAAAAATCAGATGCAGGAAGCAATTATAAATTATGTCTGACAGGCCAGGGAAGATTCTCACCTGTACCTTATGGTTCATGTCACAATGCCATTCAAAGAACAATTTAAGCATAAAGACCAACGTCTTAACTCCAATGCTTTCATTTCAGCAAAACACTGATTTCTCTGACATATCCCATCAGTCACTTTGTGCAAACATCACAGCAGAGACTCAAGGGAAGAGCTTCTCAATACCCCTCCTTCTCTGTGTGTGTGTGTGTGTGTATGTGTGTGGTTACTGAGGATTGAACCCAGGGACATTCTACCTCTGAGCTATACCCTTAGTCCTATTTTACTTTTATTTTGAAATAGGATCTTGCTAGGTTGATGAGAGTCTCACTACTTGCTGAGGCTGGCCTTAAATCTGTGATCCTCCTGTCTCAGCCTCCCTAGTACTGGGATTACAGGCATGTGCCACCATGCCTGGCTACTCCTTCTTCTTAAAGCACCTGAGATCTGGTATTTTATTTTATTTTATTTATTTATTTTTGCAGTACTGGGGATTGAACTCAGGGACATTCTACCTCCAAGCTACATCCCCAGCCCTATTTTTTATTCTTTATTTTGAAACCGAGTCTCACTAAGTTGCGGAGTGCCTCACTAGGTAGCTGAGGCTGGCCTCGAATCCGGATCCTCTGGTTTCAGCCTCCCGAATGCTGGGATTACAAGTGTGCGCCACCACGCCCGGCTAGATCTGGTATTTTAATGCAAAACTCTCAGCCTCTAGAAAGTTACCAGGGCAGTGTTGGGTTCTCTCTCTCTTGCACTAAGAAGCTGAGTTCATCATGACACCTGCTCAGTAAAGGATTCAATACAAGACAGTGACAGGAGGATTTCTTTCAATTCTGTATCCTCAATACTTTCCTTTGTGCCTGTTATATAACTGACAGTTCAAGTCTGTGTTCCGAGTGAATGACTAGATGAATGTTTAATGGATTACAATATTAGGTAATATTTGATGGCTTGGGAACATTGCTTAAGTGTGGTAACATCTGAAAGTTTAAATATTCTTCTGCTTTTATAATTTTTATCAAATTATTTTTTTTCACTAGTGGAATCCCAAAAACATTACCAGGCAAGTAATATTTATAAGGTTTACTATTACTAGGCATGGTAGTATATGCCTATAATTCCAATATTTGGGAGGCTGAGACAGCAGGATTGTAGGTTTGAGGACAGCCTTAGCAACTTAGCAAGACTCTCAGTGACCTAGTGAGACCCTGATTCAAAATAAAAAATAAAAAGGGATGTGGGAAGCCGGGCATGGTGGCGCATGCTTGTAATCCCAGCATTCGGGAGGCTGAGACCGGAGGATCCGGGTTCGCGGCCAGCCTCAGCTACCTAGTGAGGTACTCCGCAACTTAGTGAGACTCAGTTTCAAAATAAAGAATAAAAAATAGGGCTGGGGATATAGCTTGGGGGTAGAATGCCCCTGAGTTCAATTCCCAGTACCGCAAAAAAAAAAAAAAATAAAAAAATAAAAGGGATGTGGGTATACCTTGGAGATAGAATGCTCCTGGGTTTAATCCCCAGTAGCAAAGGAGAGGGGGGAGATGTACTATTGAGCTTGACATTCCTTGGAAATGTCTATCTTCCTATAAAAAACAAACAAAAAGGTTGGGTGTGGTGGCACATGCTTGTAATCAATTCCAGTAATTGGGAAGCTGAGACAGGAGGATCAGCCTCAGCAACTTAGTGAGATCCTGTTTCAAAATAAAAACTAAAATTAGGCTAGGGATGTAGCTCAGAGGTAGAATGCCCCCGAGTTCAATCCCCAGTATGGCAAAAAAAAAAAAAAAAAAAAAAAAAAAAAAAAAAAAAAAAAAAAAAAAAAAAAAAGCACCTCAAACCCACAAAATAACATTTCCACTTCCTCACCTTTTAAAATACCTGGAAATGACAAATGTTTTTATTACAGAGGAACAAATCAGCAGCAACCATCAGATATGAACCCGTGAGGAACTCCAGGAGTGCTGCTGCTCACTGTCCAATG
>PVLC010026794.1:0-22407 GCA_004027655.1 Graphiurus murinus
AGCCTCATGCCCAGACCCACATTCCATTTCTGTCCTCTGTCCCCCCCAGTTCTGGCGACGACATCTCCCCTCCTCCTCTCTCTCCTCCTTACGCCCCCTCCCTCCTCTCCTCTGCCTACTCCTGCTGTTCCCCCCACACTCTATCACTTGGTGTCTCCCCCTGGTTCCCGCCCTGTTCTGTGAGTGTGTCTCACCCTCTCCACTGTCTCTGTTGGTCTCTGGGTGTGTCAGTCCCTCTCTAGCTCCCTGGGTAGCTGTGCCTTGGCCTGTCTGTGGCAGGCTCCTCTGTCTTTCTCCCTCCATGTGTCTGTCTCTCTCTTCCTGTGTGTGTGTGTGTGTGTGTGTGTGTGTGTGTGTGTGTGTGTGTGTGTCTTTGTCTCTGCATCATCCTGCCTATCTCTCTCTTTGTCTTTTTCTTCCTCTTTCTCTTCTCTCTTCCTCTCTTGCTGTCTTCCTTCCTCGGGCATGTCCTCCTCCCCATTCTCTCTCTGGGTCTCTGTCTCCCATCCCCTTCTTCCTTATCTCTTTCTCCCTAAACCTGTTTTGACCCTGTTTCTCTTTCCCCCATCATCGTCCTCTTTTTGTCTCTGACTCTCTGCCTTGATTTCTCTTTCCCCTTCTTTCTCTTCTCTCTGACTCTCCAAGTACAGAGGTTTCATTCAGGTCTCCTTCCTCTATTTCCTATTTGGCCATTTCCTTCACCACCCCTGGTTGGGGAGCTGAGGGGTGCCCTGCTGAGTCACCCCAAATGAGCCCCCTTACTAGTAAGGGGCCATTTGTCCAGTGAGCCCCATGGGCCTGTGTAGTTGAATCTGAAATGGGGAGCCTCTAAGGTTAAAGAGCCTTCAGGGAGTGGGGCGCCAGGAAACACGAGTGCTTAGCTTTCCTTTGCAGTGTTTTTTATTGTTGTTGTTTGTTTTTTACTGGGGATTGAACCCAGGGATGTTCTACCTCTGAGCTATACTCCTAGCCCTTTTATTTTTTTTTATTTTTTTTTATTTTTTTGTGGTACTGGGGATTGAACTCAGGGGCATTCTACCTCCCTCCAAATGCTGGGATTACAAGCATGCGCCACCACTCCCAGCTCTCCTAACCCTCAACTTTTTATTTTGAAACAGGGTCTTGCTAAGTTGCTGAGGCTGGCCTCAAACCTGTGATCCTATTTCAGCTTCCCAAGTACTGGAATTACTACACCCAGCTCTTTGCAGGGTTTTGAAGACTGGACTCCATCCACCTCTAACCCTACCTTCCGCCATCCCAGGTAGTCAACCAAGAACTCCTTAGCTCTAAGGGCTCAAAGAAGAACATGTCTAGGCCTCACTGATCCTTAGGATTTGTCCACCCCCCATTACCATAATGGTAATTATGAGGCTCAGACTGCCTCACTTTCTCCCAATGACACAGGGTACTACCATTGTTCTAGCTTTGATTAAAAATATTTTGAAGCTGGGTGTGGTGGCGCACGCTTGTAATCCCAGCATTTGGAGGCTGAGACTGGAGGATCCGGGTTCTCGGCCAGCTTCAGCTACCTAGTGAGGCCCTCCACAACTTAGTGAAACCCTGTTTCAAAATAAAGAATAAAAAATAGGGCTGGGGGTATAGCTTGGAGGTAGAATGCCCCTGAGTTCAATCCCCAGTACCAAAAAAAAAAAAAAAGCATTTTGAATTTCTGGAGGAAAGTCAGAGTTAGGAGGAATAAGGAAAGGCTTGATAATTCCCATCTCTGCTCACCAACACCAGGAGTCTATCCCAGAAGAACCAGGGTCCTGATAGAATCTGGGTCCTGTCTCCTTAAGTGCTGGGTGGAGGACAGTGCCCGCCTCCCCTCAAGACTGGCAGCCCCTGCTGTCCGGCCCTCCCAGGCTGGGCAGTGGCCTCTAGCCTTCCTCCTGTCATCCCTCTTCAAGGAATGAGCTTGGAGTCATGGGCAAGCAGGCCCTGGGGTGGGGAGTCAGGCCTCCAGGGCCCAGCCCTTGCCTCTGGGTGTGGTGAGGCCTGGTCAAGCAGACAGTTCTAGGACCTTGGGGTCTGGGCACTACGCACCAAGGGGCCAGGCGGGGGAGTAGGGGTGCCTGGGGGAGGCGGGCTGCACGCAAGGCATGCTGGGCCCCCTCAGCGGGTGGGGGGAACAAAGCTGGCATCGAGGCCTCAGCTAAAATTAGCTGCTTCCCTGCGCGGGAGCGAGCATGCCTGCCAGCCGCCCAGATCGCCGCTGCCTCGGCAGGCCATCTGTCGCCGCGTTTTGCTCAGTCCCCCAGGGCTCCCCAGCTCCAGCCACCCCCAGGGGCTAGAGGGACTCTGCTCGCAGGCTGTCCCTGACCGGAGCTCTGTGCTCTGCTGCTGTCCTGCTGTGTGACCTCGGGCTGGGCCTGTCCCTCTCTGGGCTCCTGTATGGCCCTAGACACTGATGATGCAGATCCCCTAGTCCTACCCAGAAGCAGACACTGTGGTGGTCATCGGAGCTGGAGCGTGGGCTGCCCTCCTCCCTTTGAGGTGCTGCTCTAGTCCAGGTTTTGATGGTGGTTCAGGTGAGGGGATGACAGACTCTTGACAGATTCCTTGGTCTTAGGGTTTGTCTGCTCTGTATCCACAAGCACCCCAACACCACCCCCCACTTCCAAGCAATCATAAAGAACTATGGCTGGGAAGCCAGGCCATGGAGGCTGTGTTCAGAAACTAATCTGCCTTGTGGCCAGGGCAAGCCTCTTGCCCTCTCTTAGTCCAATTCTCCCTCTTTGGTAAGAACCCCCTATTTCCTGAGCTCCTGCCCACTTCATGCTGCCTCTTCTCATGAGGTTGGCCTTACTGTCCCTACTCACAGATGAGGACACTGAGGTGCAGAAAGTTAAGGCTTCCTAGCTGAGCGTGGGGACACACACTTGTAGTCCCAGTACTTAGGAGGCTGAGACAGGAGGATTGCATGTTTGAAGCCGGCCTCAGCAACTTAGTGAGACCCTGTTTCCAAATAAGAAATAAAATCGGGCTGAGGTGTAGTCCAAAGGTAACCCTGGGTTCCATCTCCAGTACCACAAAAAAAGAAATAAAAAAAAGAAACACAAGGATCCTTGAGGCAGCAGCAGAGGCGAACCCACCATCCTCCTTCCCGTGCTTCCCTCCCGCCCACCGCTCTTTCTGAACCTGGCACTTCCCTGGTCATGGCCCCTTCACCCTCCCCAAAGCCAAAGAGGCCTCTCTACTGCTCCAAGGTCACCCAGTGTGGCCTGGGAGGAGCTCAGGCTTGAACCCGGGCCTCTTGGCTCCTGGCCTCCCTCAGCACTCCAGCCAGCAGGCGGGGCCTGTTCTTTGGGTGAGTCATGCCCCTGGACTTCGGCCTCCTTGTCCCCAGCTCTGTGGCCTTAAGTTTGGAGAGGGGACTTTCTAAGGAAGAGGAGTGCCCCTCACTGCAGAGCGGTTCTTGAGTTGTCATCTATTGCAGCTCCTCCTTTCTGTGTGCATGGCTCAGCAACCCCGTCCCTCTGCTCCCCGCCAGTCTCTAAACAGTCGGCCTCCCCCTAGACACTGAAGGAGAAGAGGGCTGGGGCGGGGGCTTTCCAGGTGCCATTTCCAGGTGGTCTGCCCAGGCCGCCTCCTCCCCAGTACACCTCTCCTCCAGCACTGGCTGCTGGGTTACCCAGGCAGGAGGCCCTGGCACCTCCCCTCTTGGTGTCCAGGGACCAAGGTCACACCCAGAGCCCTATGTGCCTCCACCTCCTCCTGGGGCCGGTGGTGTTTGTCACTGGGGCAACGTGTGGCTGTGCCCAGCTCTGGCAGTGCCGGGGTGACATTCATGCCCTGTGAGCTGTGACGCCTCTGCAGGCAGAGACAGCACCACTCGGCCTTGCGACAGTGATGGGGGAGGGCTGAGGGTGGGCAGGCTGTCACCTGTCCCAAGCAGTCAGGGAGGTGACTTGTCTGGTCCCCATCCCACGGTCTAGAGGGAAGACTCAGGGAAGGGCAGGGCTGGGGGCTGTGCCTTCCCCTCAGGTGGAAGGGCGGCTTGTCGCTTGTCTGGTGTGGCTTGCCTTGTTGAGGTATGTCCACCTGGATACCTGCTTCACACTGGACGTCAGGTGTGACTGCCTCGGGCTTGCAGGGAAGCGACAGGTTATGTGCGTGGCTCATCTTGTTAGGAGGGCTGTCGCCGACTGGGATACCTGTCTCTCTTGACTGTTGTGTGTGTGAGGGAAGATGCCACCATGTACCCGTCTCATGCTGTTGTGGGGAGTGACATGTGTGACTATCTCATGCTGTCGAGAAGTTATCAGTAACTTGGGAGTCTGTCTCTCACCCTAAAGAGACAACATGTTGCCGGGGGAGTGGGCGGCAGTTGGCGGGGCCTCCCCATGCAGCTCACAGGGCCCCAGAGGGCTGGCCAGAGGAAATGCTGGAAGCCCCAAGCACAGGACAGGCTGTGGTGGGGGCGTCCTGCGAGACCTACCTTCCGACCCAGGTGCCAACCCTTGGGACTGCTCCCCTGGGGGAAGGACCCAGTGTTTTTCAGATGGCAAGAAGGGGCCCTGGGCTGAGGCAGGTGCATGATTGTGGAGGTGGCACTGCAGGGCTTGCATGGGGGATTGTGTCCCTACAGGCCTGGGGACCCTCTTCCCTGCCTCCTCTGCCCCTGAAACTGTTAAACTAATTAAGGCTGTGGAGCCGCAGGATTAATCGGGGCAGCTCGGCGCGGGCCAGGAGCTCAGGTAGTCGATTAGTGCGCCGCGGAGGATATTGGATTTCTGAACCGCAAGTCAGCACTATTCGGGCCTGTTATCTCCGAGGCTGGAGGGTCAGCAGGAGGGAGGTTGGGTGCTGGCTGCCCCCGCCCACATGGCCCTCACCCAGCCTTCCCTTGGCCCACCCCGTCTCTGCCAGGTTCCTGTGGACAAGGCTGGCCCCTGGTTGTCCCTCTCCACTGCCATCACTGTCCGGCGCTCTTCTTCCCCTGTGACCTCCCCCCACCCCCCCACTCCCACCCTCCCTCTCAGTCCTTCCTGGCCCCCACTAAGTCTCTTCCTGGCAGGCACCTGCCCCTCAGCCTCTGCACAGATCTCAGCCCACTCCACCCCTCACCTCCCCATCCCTGTCTCCCACGGTCCTGTCTGCCTCCCCCTCACCGATCCCTGGCCCTCTTTTTGTGTTTGTGTGTGCCTGTCTCTGTTTCTCTCCCTCTGTATGTCTCTGTCTCCCTGTGTCTGTCTCTCCTTTCCTCTCTCCCTCTGGCTCTCCCTCTCTTGCTCACTCACTTGCTCTCTCTCTCTTGTGTGGTCTCGGCTGGTGTCTGCAACCAGAACAAATCTCCCCCAGCCAACACCCCCTGAACAAGGAGGCCAGAGCAGCTAATGGGAAACATGTGATTCTGCCTTGCGCCTGGAGCCTGGAGCACCGTGAAGGGAGCCTCAGTCCCAGCCCAGCCCCGCTCCCCCTTGCCGAGTTCCCCCCACCACGCTGCCCTCCCCTTCCCCAGCCTGAGTGGGCACAGTCACAAGCTCCCCAGTCATTTACATTGGTGGGGGCTGGTGTTTATCAGTTGGGGGGTACCAGGCTGTGGAGGGGCTGGGGACATTCCACCGGTCTCCCCACTCCTGGGGCAAGGCAGACCCCATGCAGACTCCCCCACCCCACCACATGTAGGAGAACAGGGCCAAGATGAGCTGAGCTGTGGGGGCCTGGATGGGGGCAGCCAGTCCACCCCCACTGGAGGGCTCTGGGGCCACCCAGATTTCCATCTCTTCTGCCCCCCTGGGCCTCTGGGGAGCTGCAGAGGTAGGGGCTCCCTGAGGTCTTGGGAGCTGCTGGGCTGCATTTCTGTGCCCACCCAACCACAGGGAAGGAGGGACAGATCAGAGGAGGGAGGCTCTGGCAGGTTGGAATTCTCCTTCTCTGCCTGTGGATAAATTGTCCCTAATCCAGGCTTGGGGAGTTGTCTGGCTCCTACAGAGAGAGAGAGAGAGAGAAAGAGCAGGAGATAGGGAGGGAGGAAAGGAGGGAGGAGGGAAGCAGGCACATATAAACACTGTGACACAGACACACACCATCTCACAAAGGGTCTCCCCATGCGTGCGTGCACATGAGCCGCACAAAGGTACCACACAAACACTGAGGCACCATGGTGCTGACAGGCACACAGACCCTCACACTCGTGGATACTGCCACACAGCTACACTGGCACAGACATGCAATGACACAGCACAAGGACCCGCCAACATACAGGAACACATAGACACACAATGATAAACACACATCCACACACGCAGGAACATGCCCACATGTACACACCAGCCCATGGTGAACCAGACCCACGGGGACACTGTGACCAGTCACACCGTCACACCATGACCCTGAAAACCCAGAGCAAGGCAGAGGTAGGAGGGAGGAAACGCTGATCTACAGTGACACCAGTGCCTGCAGTCACAGGCCTGGAGATTGGAAGCCTGCAGGGACAGCAGAGGATCAGCCGTATGCCCCCAGCCCTCACCACACACACATCCAGAGAGCTCGGAGACAGGCACAGCGTGTGCACACACAGGCATGCACACTTGGTCTGCCTGCAGCTGGGCACACCTGTCACACTTACACCTCTGTCCTCACAGGCGCACAAGCACAGAAAGACTCAGCTAGAGATGCACACATGGAGCTGAAAACAACAGAAATTCACATAGTACACATACCCATACATGTAACTGAAGACCCTGATCCCAAGCACACGCTTGGCCTCTCATACACACACACACACACACACACACACAAACAACTAACACCTTAGCAAACATGTGGTCCCACACATATACACTCTTTAGCACGCATGCACCCACACAGAAATACAGAGAAGCATACAGACAGGCAGAGTAGACCCTGGAACGCACAGACAGGTGTGTTTATCCAGACAACGGAACATTCACAGACATGCATTTATACAGGCAGAATCTCTATCCTCACACAGATTCCCAGGCAACCAGAACCTATAAGCAGTCCATGAGGCCTGGTTCCCAGACCCCCTCTGGGCTCCAGTACAGACCTCAGGGAGGCAGACAAATGGGCAGGAAGCAGGGGGGTGGTGAGGAAGGCCATGGTTATTAAAGAAAACAAGAGGCATAACCAGTTGCTGATGGAGACGGGTCAGTGCCAGCTGCATATGTGCCCTCCTGGAAATCTCTGTTCACCCTCACTCTGAACAGAACTCACACCTGCGTTGTAAGCAAGCTTTCCTGGAGTGCTCCTCCTCATCCAGAAGGTCTTATTCCCCCCATTGTAGAGATGAGAAGATGGAGAACCAGAGAGGTTGCTGACTCCCCAAGGCCAGGTTCCCCCACCAAGTGTGTGCCTGAGCGTACGTGAGCAGACACATACAAAGACCTTGCTTTCCAGCAGGAGCTGAGGTTTCCATGACAGGCTCACAACTCCTTGAAGAGAGGAGGTTGGACCCCTTCTAGAAGAGCCTCCTTGTACCCCGCTCTCTGGCTGGCTGCCCCTGCACCCCTGCTTATACCTGGTGTGCTGTGCTTCTTCCACAGATGGGAGCTTGCCTGATTGTCTACCCATCGGCCTGGACTCCAGAGTCGGCCCAGCTGAGCTTGTGCAGAGGGCCCTGGGTGAGGGGCAACGCTCAGGCCTCCACAGAGACCACCCTGGAGACGCCGGCAAAGACGGGCCTTTCCTGCTGAGCCAGGCCTCGGCCCAGCCTGCTCAGGTAACTGTGTGAGGAAGCCACCCCTCAGGAAGTGGGGATCAGGGGGACCTGCTTCCCAGTCTAGCAGGGATCTTTTCCCAGCTTAGGCCAGAAAGAAGCCCTTTAAATCAAGAATCAAGAGAGATTAACCCAGCTTACTCAAACTCCCCGTTATCCAGAAAGGGGAACTGAGGCTCATGGATATACAGTGAGTCCCCCGGAGTCTTGCCTCCTAACCTGAGGACCCTTCCCTGCGCCTTGATGACCTGAGAGAACTGGGAGGAGAAAGGGGTTGTGACAATGACCAGGACTCAGGGCAGAGGTGGAAGCCACAGTGCCTGATGTGCGCAGCTGACCCCCCAGGACACCTCTCCACCGGAGTCTGTGGAAGCGGAGAGCTGGGAGGCCAAGGTGAGGTGCTGGGAGGCCCTGGTATGCTAGGATGCCCTCGGAGGCCGGGGCGGGGGGTGGCATTGGCAGGGCCTGCCTCCCCGCTCCTGGCCCAAGTTGGCCCACCCAGGCTCCAGAGCTGCAGAGGCCAGGTGGGGCCGCCCTGCCCTGCAGAGGCAACTCCCCAACTGACACATGAAGCCTCAGGGCTCCAGGAAGCTCTTAGAGCCCGGCCTCCTGGGGACCCCACCCATCTTCCACAGGAGCATTCCTGGGGCCTGAGGTCTGGGGGTGGGGCCTCCCCAGTTGGAAGGGTGGGGAGGTAGGGCTGCTGGGGAGGATGCTAGGCTGTGTGTACCTTGACTGTAAATTTACTGGCACTCAGGATTGTGTGCAAGCAGGTGTGTGTGTAGGGCTCTGTGCTTAGGTACGCAGGGTTGTGTGCACAAGAATTATGCAAATGGACCGGTTGGGGGGCGTGTTCAGGGGCTTTGTATGTGGTGCCCAGGAGTGGTCAGGTACTGGGTGGGTATGGGCATACTGGAGGATTGTGTGTGCCACACTTGAGTGTTGATGTATGTGCCAAAGGTGCCAGTGTTCACTGAAGAGGTGTATAGACAAGGTCAGAATACTGCGGGGGTGTACGGTGTGCACTCAGGGTCCTGGGTGCACACTGGGGTGGCGTGTGCACGGAGCGCCATGTGTGCTTTGGAGGTGGGCCGGGCAAGCCTTGAGCTGAGCTAGGCTCAGCAGTGCCCAGCCTGTGGCCAGATCGCTGAAGTCACTTCCTTTCCAGCAGCGAGTTCCCAGGAGGCGGAGTTCTTCAGACCTGGACGGGAGGGGCGGGGCAAACGGGGTGCTCTCCAGGGAGGGAGGTGGGGGGAGGGCCTGGTGGGGCTGGAGGAGGGAGAGTCCTCGGGGAGACAGAAGGAAAGACAAGGACAGGAGTCTGGAAGGGCCAAGGGCAGGAGGGGATGGGGGCGGAGCAGGGCGGGAAGCACAGTCCCTGGGTGACCTCGGAGGGAGGAAGGGAGGGCCACAGCCGGCAGCAGGGTGACCCTCAGGTCCTGTGAGAGCTGGCAGTGGCGCCTACACACCTGGCACCCAGGGCAGGGGGCTGGCAGGGGCGGTTCAGGGACAGACCTGCTTGCCAGGTGCCCTACTCTGGACAGGAAGGAGGTGGGCGAGGGCTGCACAAAGAAGCTCTGTGTGGCTGGGGAAGGGTAGGGTGGGGTGTGCTGTGCTGTGGGGGGGCCCTGATGGCCCCAGGGGGCGGGGCAAGACCATCTCCCCTTGGGGGCATCAGTGGCTCCAAGGGGACACCTAGTGGTGAGGGGCGGTAGTGCATCTGAGAGGTGGCAACTGAAACCCAGGAGGAAGGTAGATTGGAAGTCAACAATTAGAAGTCCTAGTTGGGACTAGGACAGTTCGAAGAGGCAGGCTGGGAGGGAGCCAAGTCTCTGGACAGCAAAATCATTTGGCTTAGAGGAACTCAACAAAACTAAATTCAGACTCCGGTAGAATTGAATGACACAGCTGTTTGTCTTTAAGGGCATGACTTAACCTCTCTGTGCCTGTGTTTAATTGCCAAATAAGTGACAGATGCCATTATTATTCCCATCACCATTACTTTTGTTACAACTTTTGGGCTGGAATCAGGTTGGATGATCTTCAGGTTGAGGGGCAAGGAGGGGGCACTGCCTTGTTCCTCAGAGGCCTGGTCTTGGGAAGTAAGGCCCTGGGAGAGGAAGGGAAGCGACAGGTAAGGACTCAGGGCAGCAGTAATGGCCCCTTTACTGCAGTGTTTTCCACTGCAGGGAGGACGGCCCTGGGTCTGCACACCAGGCAGGGAGGGAATGGGAGGGGGAGAGCTTGCAGCCTGGAGAGAGAGAGGGTCATGAGGCCGGAAGTGAGAGCTGGGGCTGGCAGCCCAGCTCCCCTGGGGAGGTTGTGGGTGGGGGAGGGAGAGGAGGGCTGGGGAAGGGGTGGGGTGGTCACAGCCACAGCTGGGAGGGTGGGGCTGGGGACTCAAGGATGTGGGCTGGCGCTTCCCGGCACTGTGCACAGCAGGTTGGGGCCCTGGTCCCCTCCCGGCGGCTGGTGTCCCCGTGGGCAAGCTCAGACACACTGACCCAGAAGCAGACAAGCAGACAGAAGGACCCTTTCGACTTTGTTCACAGACCAGAGCTAGGTGGTACCCTTGGGAGGGGGCCAAGAGGAGGGCGGGGTGTGGTGGGGAGGGGAGCCAGCTGCTTCCCTCAGATCCTGGAGCCTGCAAAAAGAGCAGTGGACAGTCAGGAGGACGTGGCCAAAGGTCTTCACGGGTGGGTGGAACAGAAGCAACCACTGGAGAGGAGGCTTGTCTCTTCTGCCAAGATCACACCCTCAGGCCCCAAGTGGGAGGTCTGCAGAGCAGGAAGGCTTGGCGAGCCCCGCCCGCCCGCAGTTAGGGCAGGACGGTGCTGCTGTGGTAGGTGTCTCAGAGGGCACCCGGAGTCATGGATAGGGGATCCCAGAGTCTGGCCCCCAACAGTACTTCACGTTCTAGGAGCAAAGAGAGCCTGACCTGGGGGGGGGGGGGTCCACAGCCCAGTCAGGGGGAGCGGAGCCCCGAGTGAGCCAGAGGGTAGGGACAAGGAGGAACAGCTAAGGTTCCTACAGTGAAGGAAGGGACAGTGGGCAGAGGTATGGGCCACCTGGATTAGCAACGAAGGGGCCCTTCATATGCCATTCTGTGGCCCTGGGCAGTCTCTTTCCCTCTTCCCATCTCAGTTTTCTCATCTATAAAATGGGAGGGCACAAGATGGCACTAGAACAGTCTACCCACTGGGACAGCTGATTAAAAATACAGATTCCCAGATGTCCTCAGATGTGAGTCAGACTCCCCTGGACTGGGGCCTGGGTATCTGGAATGTTGCACAGCTCCCCCAGGCCCAGGGTTTGGAAGCCAAGGGCTTAGATAATTTTAAGGTTCCTCCCAGCCTTAAATTAGACCACAGCTCTAGAAGGAGCATTTCCAAAAGTGGCTGAAGGAGAGTTGCAGGAGCTGGGAGTGGAAGGAGGCTTTGGCCTTAGGGCAGAATTAGGAAGCTTGTTTCTGAGTAACTGTGTGACTTCAGGGAAGTTTCACAACAGCTCTGGGCCTGTTTTTTTCTGTACAGTGAGAACAATAAGCCATGCATGCCTCCTAGTTGCTGTGAAGATTCAGTGGGTCATACATGTGTGTGGAAGTGTCATGTAGATTGCAGATCGCTGCTCACCAAAGGACACAGCATCCTATCCCCAAGTTGGCTCTGCAGTTTTCCTGTGGCAGCCAGTGAGAGTCTAGGGGGTGGGCCCTGGGGATCCACCACTAGGTCAGAGCCAAACATGGCCCATTCCACTCCCCAAGCTCCTAGCTCCATGGGATCAGCCCAGCCCTGAGTCCCCAGGCTTCCTTAGGAGTCAGACATGCCTGGATCTAAATCCCAGCTCTGCCCTGACCAGCTCAGGGAGTTAGTTGGTAAATATTTACGTAGCATCCATAGCCCAGGCCCTGGGGTCAGAGGATACAACGGTAAACAAGACAGATGTGATCCCTGCCCCTGAAGAGCCCATGCTCTCAGGGGAAACACACTAAACAGCCAGTCACACGAGTAATTGATTACAGTTGTGATAAATACTGTGAAGGTGAAATAAATAGCGGCTGGACCAAGACCTGAGGTGGGATGGGGCATCAGAGTCCTTCTGATGAAGGTAGGGGTCAGAGGACATCCCTTTCTACATTCTTATCTCTGTCCCTTCCTCAGCATCCTTCTTGAGTAACGCTTTTGGGTCTGGAGAAGAATAAGAAAGCCTCATGGAGCCGGGTGTGGTGGTGCACGCTTGTAATCCCAGCATTCGGGAGGCTGAGACCGGAGGATCCGGGTTCGCGGCCAGCCTCAGCTACCTAGTGAGGCACTCCGCAACTTAGTGAGACCCTGTTTCAAAATAAAGAATAAAAAAAATAGGGCTGGGGGTATAGCTCGGAGGTAGAATGCCCCTGAGTTCAATCCCCAGTACCGCAAAAAAAAAAAAGAAAGCCTCATGGGAAAAGACAGGGTTGATTGCTCTGTGCGCCTCATTCATTTGTTGTTTGTTCAGCAAATATCCTTTTGAACATTCCTGTGGGCCATGCATTGTTCTGGATGTTGGGAGACTCGTGCAGCAGTGAATGAGACATATCCTTGCCCTCATGGTGCTTAGCACCTTCAGTAGATGGTTTCTGTAAAAATGGGGCTGGGCGTGGTGATGCACACCTGTAATCCCAGTACTTGGGAGGCTGAGATTGGAAGATTGCAGGTTCAAGACCAGCCTCAGCAACATAGTGAGACTTCTAGCAACCTAACGAGACCCTACTTCAAAACAAACAAAAAAAAATTTAAAAAGGGCTGGGGGTTGGGTTTAGCTGAGAAGCAGAATGCCCCTGGGTTCAACCTCTGTCAACCTCCAGTACTACACACACACAAACACACACACACATACACACACACACACACACACACACACACACACACACACACACACACAAATCAGAGAGATAAAAATGGGAAGGATGCTGGCCGTCATGGTAGCATATGCCTATATAATCCAGAGTACTTGGGAGACTGATATAGACTTGGAGGTAGAATGCCCATGGGTTCAATCTCGAGTACCTCTCCCCCCTCAAAAAAAAAGGTGAGGATAATTGTATTGATCTCAGGTGTGCAGGGAATGAGATGAGATGATCTGTGTAAAATGCTGGGCCCAGTGTTGGCAACAAAGAAAATGTCCCCCAAATATGGTCTTTTATTGCTGGCTCCCTAGTGATTGCTAGACCTCTGATCTCAGGCACTTTTTACTTTTTCTTTGCAGTTCTTATCACACTAATCATTAAATTGCTTACAATTATCTGATCAGTGTCTGCCTACCCAGGTTTGTGCAAAGTAGGCATTCCATAGATAATGAGTGCATGAATGAATGATGTTACTTCATCTCTGAGCCTCCATTTCTTCATCTGCACAATGGGGTTATTAATAGACCATACCTCGCAGGATTGGTATGAAGAATTAAATGAAGCAATGCGTGGACTTCCAGCGTAGTGCCTGGCACACAGTAGGTGCTCACTAAACCTGAGCTGTGATGGTCCTTTCCAGGCCCTGTCTACGCCGGTGGCCTGGGCTCAGGCAGAAGTCACTTCCTAGCACCCCTGGTTGACAGCCAGCGACTGGCGGAGCCCCCAGGCACGGGGGCCCTCTCTCTCCCAGGTCAGCCGGGTATGCACACTGGAGGGGGTACTGAGGGAGGGGGGGTGGCACCTGGAGGGGGGCGGGCAGGTGGGCAGGGGTCAAGCGTGGCCACCACATCATGTGGGGAACTCAGATCTGTTGCCTGTCTCGTTGCCTACAGAGATCTCCAGTGTGACAGCCCAGGCGGCAGAGCCGAGGGTGAGTGGCCAGGCTTCTCCTGCAGGGAGGGAGGAGGGAGGCCATGCTTGCAATAGGGCTTCCTTGTCCTCTTTTTAAGTTTGATCTGGAGTGGTCCCTGAGCCCATAGCCAGGTTTAGAAAGTGTCAGTTGTCCACACTTGCAGGTGGGACCTGCGGGGGTTCACTGTGCACAGGTGGTCTGGGAAAGACGGGATCCACGAGGGAATTGGGCCTGGAGCTCGGGGAGGGGGCTGAGACCTTGGGGAGGAGGCCAGGGGCTTGGGGGATAGGGGAAGTGGATGAGGACTTGAATGTTGGCTGAGGGACCTCCTGCCTGTCCCCCCGGCAGGTCCTGGTCCCGGCTTCTCGCACCCTCATGTCAGTCCCGGCCCCGCCCGGCGGCCCGCGGAGGACAAGGTCAGGATGCGTGTGAAGCCCCAGGGCCTGGTGGTGACTTCCAGTGCCGTGTGCAGCTCTCCTGACTACCTCCGGGAGCCCAAGTACTACCCCGGTGGCCCCCCCACCCCCCGGCCCTTGCTTCCCACCCGGCCCCCTGCCAGCCCACCTGACAAGGCCTTCTCTACCCACACCTTCTCCGAGAACCCACGCCCACCCCCACGCCGGGACCCCAGCACCCGGCGCCTACCAGTCCTTGCCAAGGGAGACGACCCGCTGCCCCCGAGGGCGGCCCGGCCTGTCTCCCAGGCCCGCTGCCCCACACCAGCCGGAGACGGCAGCAGCTCCTACCACCGCTGGGATAACGGGCGGGTGAACCTGCGTCCAGTGGTGCAGCTGATTGACATCATGAAGGACCTGACACGGCTCTCCCAGGACCTGCAGCACAGCGGCGTGCACCTGGACTGCGGTGGGCTGCGGCTGAGCCGCCCCCCCGCCCCGCCGCCTGGCGACCTACAGTACAGCTTCTTCTCCTCGCCCAGCCTGGCCAACAGCATCCGCAGCCCCGAGGAGCGGGCTGCACCTCATGCCAAGTCGGAGCGACCTGGCCACCCCCTCTACGAGCCTGAGCCTGAGCCTAGGGATAGTCCCCAGCCTGGCCAAGGCCATAGTCCCGGGGGGGCCACGGCTGCAGCTACGGGTCTGCCCCCAGAGCCTGAGCCAGACGGTCCCGATTACTCAGAACTCGCTGACGCTGACATCCTCAGTGAGCTGGCCTCCCTTACTTGCCCTGAGGCCCAGCTGTTGGAGGCCCAGGCCCTTGAGCCTCCATCACCTGAGCCGGAGCCTCAGCTCCTGGACCCCCAGCCCCGTTTCCTGGACCCGCAGGCACTAGAGCCACTCGGGGAGACTTTGGAGCTGCCACCCCTGCAACCTCTTGCTGACCCTCTGGGGCTGCCAGGCCTGGCTCTGCAGGCCCTGGACACCCTGCCTGACTCCCTGGAATCACAGCTGCTTGACCCCCAGGCACTTGACCCCTTGCCCAAGTTGCTGGACGTTCCAGGTCGCCGTCTGGAACCCCAGCAGCCCCTGGGTCACTGCGCACTGGCTGAACCCTTGCGCCTGGACCTGTGCTCACCCCACGGCCCCCCAGGGCCCGAGGGCCACCCCAAGTATGCCTTGCGGCGCACCGATAGGCCAAAGATCCTGTGTCGCCGGCGGAAAGCCGGACGGGGGCGAAAGGCAGATGCCGGACCCGAGGGCCGCCTGCTGCCCCTGCCTATACCCACGGGGTTGGCGGCTGCCCTGGTCGAGCCCCCACCGCCGCCACCTCCACCACCTCCTGCCCTGCCAGGCCCGGTCCCAGAGCTAGAGCCCGAATCTTCCCAGACCCCGGTGGTCCCCGCCCGCAAAGGCAAGTGCCGGGGCGTGCGGCGAATGGTGGTAAAGATGGCTAAGATCCCTGTGTCGCTGGGGCGGCGGAACAAGACCACGTACAAAGTGTCATCCTTGAGCAGCAGCCTGAGCGTGGAGGGCAAGGAGCTGGGCCTGCGTGTGTCCGCAGAACCTACCCCACTGCTGAAGATGAAGAACAACGGGCGGAACGTGGTGGTGGTCTTCCCGCCCGGTGAGATGCCCATCATTCTGAAGCGTAAGCGTGGCCGCCCTCCCAAGAACCTGCTGCTGGGTCCTGGCAAGCCCAAGGAGCCGGCAGTGGTGGCAGCTGAGGCCGCCACCGTGGCAGCGGCCACCCTGGCCATGCCGGAGGTAAAGAAACGACGGCGGCGGAAGCAGAAGCTGGCCTCTCCCCAGCCGTCCTACGCAGCAGACGCCAATGACAGTAAGGCCGAGTACTCAGATGTCCTCGCCAAGCTGGCCTTCCTGAACCGCCAGAGCCAGTGCGCCGGGCGGTGCTCACCACCCCGCTGCTGGACACCCAGTGAGCCTGAGTCCGTGCACCAGGCCCCGGACACCCAGAGCATCTCCCACTTCCTGCATCGTGTGCAGGGCTTCCGGCGGCGCGGGGGCAAAGCAGGAGGTTTTGGTGGCCGGGGAGGGGGCCATGCGGCCAAGGCAGCACGATGCTCCTTCAGTGACTTCTTCGAGGGCATTGGCAAGAAAAAGAAGGTGGTGGCAGTGGCAGCTGCAGGGGTTGGGGGTCCAGGCCTCACTGAGTTGGGGCACCCCCGCAAACGGGGCCGGGGTGAGGTGGACGCCATGACCGGGAAGCCCAAGCGTAAGAGGCGGTCCCGGAAGAATGGGACTCTGTTCCCAGAGCAGGTGCCCAGTGGCCCAGGCTTCGGGGAGGCGGGTGCCGAGTGGGCTGGGGACAAGGCTGGTGCCTGGGCCCCACACCATGGGCACCCAGGTGGGCAGACTGGTCGAAACTGTGGGTTCCAGGGGACCGAGGCCCGGGCCTTCGCCTCCACTGGGCTGGAGAGTGGGGCCTCAGGTCGTGGCAGCTACTACAGCGGGGGCGCGCCCTCGGGCCAGACTGAGCTCAGCCAGGAGCGCCAGAACCTCTTCACCGGCTATTTTCGCTCGCTGCTCGATTCGGATGACTCCTCCGACCTGTTGGACTTTGCCCTCTCAGCTTCGCGCCCAGAGTCCCGGAAGGCATCAGGCACCTACACAGGGCCTCCCACCAATGCCCTGCCTGCCCAGCGAGGCCTGGCCACCTTCCCCAGCCGGGGAGCCAAGGCCAGCCCAGTGGCAGTGGGCAGCAGTGGGGCTGGGGCAGACCCCTCCTTCCAGCCTGTCCTGCCTACTCGCCAGACCTTCCCACCTGGCCGGGCCGCGAGCTACGGGATAACCCCCGCCACTTCAGACTGCCGGGCAGCCGAGGCCTTCCCGAAGCTGGCTCCCCCACCTTCAGCCGTGGCCCGCTCTCCCACCACCCACCCGCCCGCCAGCACCTACCCGCCTCAGTACAGTGGCTACGGGGCTGGACAGAGCGTATTCGCCCCGGCTAAGCCCTTCACAGGCCAGGACTGTGCTAACAGCAAGGACTGCAGCTTTGCCTACGGCAGTGGCAATAGCCTTCCCGCCTCACCCAGCAGCGCCCACAGTGCTGGCTACGCCCCACCGCCTACTGGGGGCCCTTGCCTGCCACCAAGCAAGGCCTCCTTCTTCAACAGCTCTGAGGGGGCCCCCTTCTCCGGTTCAGCCCCCACACCCCTGCGCTGTGACAGCCGGGCCAGCACTGTCTCGCCCGGCGGCTACATGGTGCCCAAGGGCACCACAGCTTCTGCCACCTCTGCAGCCTCTGCCGCCTCCTCCTCCTCCTCCTCCTTTCAGCCCTCGCCCGAGAACTGTCGGCAGTTTGCGGGGGCTTCTCAGTGGCCTTTCCGGCAGGGCTATGGAGGCCTGGACTGGGCCTCAGAGGCCTTTAGTCAGCTCTACAATCCCAGTTTCGACTGCCACGTCAGCGAACCCAACGTGATCCTGGACATCTCCAACTACACGCCACAGAAGGTGAAGCAGCAGACGGCCGTGTCCGAGACCTTCTCCGAGTCGTCCTCCGACAGCACCCAATTCAATCAGCCGGTGGGCGGCGGCGGCTTTCGGCGTGCCAACAGCGAGGCCTCGAGCAGCGAGGGCCAGTCGAGCCTGTCCAGCCTGGAGAAGCTGATGATGGACTGGAACGAGGCGTCATCCGCCCCCGGCTACAACTGGAACCAGAGTGTCCTCTTCCAGAGCAGCTCCAAGCCGGGCCGGGGACGGCGGAAGAAGGTGGACCTGTTTGAGGCCTCACATCTGGGCTTCTCGACGTCCACCTCGGCTGCAGCCTCTGGCTACCCGTCCAAACGCAGCACCGGGCCACGGCAGCCACGGGGTGGTCGGGGCGGCGGGGCCTGCTCGGCCAAGAAGGAGCGAGGTGGTGCAGCAGCCAAGGCCAAGTTCATCCCCAAACCACAGCCAGTCAACCCGCTGTTCCAGGACAGCCCTGACCTTGGCCTGGACTACTACAGTGGGGACAGCAGCATGTCACCACTGCCCTCGCAGTCGAGGGCCTTTGGCGTGGGAGAACGAGATCCCTGCGATTTCATGGGACCCTACTCCATGAACCCGTCCACGCCGTCCGACGGCACCTTCGGCCAAGGCTTCCACTGCGACTCGCCCAGCCTGGGTGCTCCCGAGCTTGACGGCAAACATTTCCCGCCACTGGCCCACCCACCCACAGTATTCGATGCTGGCCTACAGAAGGCGTACTCACCCACCTGCTCGCCCACGCTGGGCTTCAAGGAGGAGCTGCGGCCGCCGCCCACAAAGCTGGCTGCCTGCGAGCCCCTCAAGCACGGGCTCCAGGGGGCCAGCCTGGGCCACGCGGCTGCGGCCCAGGCCCACCTGAGCTGCCGGGACCTGCCACTGGGCCAGCCCCACTACGATTCCCCCAGTTGCAAGGGCACAGCCTATTGGTACCCACCGGGCTCCGCTGCCCGCAGCCCACCCTATGAAGGCAAGGTGGGTACCGGGCTGCTGGCTGACTTTCTGGGCAGGACGGAGGCCGCGTGCCTCAGTGCCCCACACCTGGCTAGCCCACCGGCCACGCCCAAGGCCGACAAGGAGCCACTGGAGATGGCCCGGCCGCCCGGTCCACCCCGTGGCCCTGCTGCAGCCGCTGCTGGCTATGGCTGCCCGCTCCTTAGTGACTTGACCCTGTCCCCCGTGCCGAGGGACTCGCTGCTGCCCCTGCAGGACACCGCCTACAGGTATCCGGGCTTTATGCCGCAGGCGCATCCTGGCCTGGGTGGGGGCCCCAAGAGCGGCTTCCTGGGGCCCATGGCGGAACCTCACCCCGAGGACACATTCACCGTCACCTCCCTGTAGTGCCAACTGAAGTGCCGACTGGACCGCGAGGTTTTGTTCCTGGGTGAGTCTGGGGATGTGGGTGCAGTGGGCAGAGGCCTGGGGAGTGGGGAGGATGAGGACATTGAAGCCTGGGCACCAGGAAGAGGTATGAAGGTGAGCAGGAAATATCTTATCAGATTTAAGCACCCAACAGCAGGGAAGAAAGATTCAGGATTGGAAACTGTGGTCCCTCTTGAGGGGGAGATAGGGTGTTTGGATGCAGAATCCAGCAGGACATTCAGAGGGACCTCCATGGAGCCAGTCCAGAGTTTCAGCCCTGCTGGGCACCCCCATTTTCGTGGGAGCTTCACTGACTCCAAGACGCAGCCCGGCCTGGTGTGGTGGTGCACACTTGTAATCCCAGCATTTGGGAGGCTGAGACTGGAGGATCCGGGTTCGAGGCCAGCCTCAGCTACCTAGTGAGGCACTCTGCAACTTAGTGAGACCCTGTTTCAAAATAAAGAATAAAAAATAGGGCTGGGGGTGTAGCTCGGAGGTAGAATGCCCCTGAGTTCAATCCCCAGTTAAAAAAAAAAAAAAAATGGTGCAGCCCGGCCAGGACCAGCACACCTTGGTCACGCACTCTACAAGGACTTTATAGAATAAACCTTTATAGACCCAAAGGAAGCCGGATGCAATGGCACACACCTAGAATCCCAGTACTTAGGAGATTGAAGCAGGAGGATCACAGGTTCGAGGACAGCCTCAGCAACTTAATGGGAACTTAAAAATTAAGCCAGAAGTGGCACACACCTGTGATCCCAGTATTTGAGAGGCTGAGATAGGAGGAGCACAGGTTTGAGGCCAGCATCAGAAACATAGTGAGACTCTCAGCAACCTATGGAGACCTGTTTGAAAAAAAAAAAAAACAATAAGGGCTGGAGATGTAGCTCAGGGGTAGAATGTCTGTGGGTTCAGTCCCCAGTACCACAAAAGACGAAAAGAATGGCCCAAAGGATCTTTCTTGGCCTCCTCCAGAGCATCGACAGGAGGATCACAGGTTTGAGGACAATCTCAGCAACTTAGTGAGGCTCTCTTCAACTTAGACCATGTTTCAAAATAAAAAATAAAATAGGGCTGAGGGTGTAGCCCAGAGGTAGAGTGTCCCAGGTTCACTCCCCTGTACCAAAAAAAGGGAAAATAAACGTCAGAAAATGGCCAAAGGGATTAGGGTTAAAGGAATCATTTTCTTGAAGACCAACCTTTTCTGGAATAGTCACAACTGGTCCCACTTTTGACAGCAGACATGTCACAAAATTGGTCCAGATGTGGTCATTGGCAATACCTTGGACTGGGGGCATGTCTGAGACCCTCACTCTTCACCCCTGCTGTCCTGAAGCTTCTTGAGAGTTTCTCTTCCTGGGGATGGGCTAGCGGGACTCTTGGAAAGCCCCATCCCTGCTCCAGGGAGGCCATTCAAGGCCAGGGTGACTCAGGGTCCTGAAGTAACGTCAGTGGAAACTTACTACCCCTCTGCCAGACCCCAGCCGCCTGGTGCCTGAAGGTGGCTAGGGCAGCACGTGGGATCCAGGCCTGGGTGGGGACCTCTCACAGCCACCAGCTTGCTGCATGCCCTTGACCAAGCTTTCCCCCTTCTCTGGCCTCTGTTTCCCCATCTGTTCAAGGAAATGGACTTTAATAATCGCTTAGACTCTCGACTCTCGCAGCCTAGCATGGCAAACGCAATCCCCCTCCCCCCGCCCCCACCACCACCTTTACAGCAGCACATTCTCCTTCCTAATGAAGCCAGGCCAAGATTGAAATGGCTTTCCATTCCCCGTGCGCCTCACTGCAAGCAGCAGAGCTGCAGATCTGAAGCAGGCCAGGAAGAAGCTGCTTAGGGTTTAAAATGTCAAACTCTTGATCCTTCTCACTGGAGGGGAGATGGCTCATGGATAATCCAGAAATGTGAAATAATCCAAAAACCATTCCTCCCAGGCTCTGGGTGGGAAAATGAACGGGCGTGGGGGCTGGGTGTTTGGGCAGGTCACAGCTCAGTGAAATACATAATGGAACCACCCAGTGAGGCTTGAACACAGGAGGAACTGGGACGCTATCCAGCTCTACATTCTGGCCCTGCTCCCCACCCAGGGCTGGGAGTGAACAGCACTGTCCTCAGATCGATGCATGCAGTTGTTCCAGAGACCCCCTCACCCCGAATGCCAGGCATTGGGGTACTACATTGAAAACCACCTGGTCTTCAGGGGGCTTCTACTTTGGAGAGACAATAAAATCACACTACGTACTCGCTAATTAAAGCCTTGGGAAGGACTTTGCAAGAAAAAGGAAGCTGATGGGCCATGAGAGCCTGCAACAGGCTGACCAGACCTCAAAACTGCTGCCGGAAAGCTGAGGGAGCGAGGCGGCTCGATGGGGAAGAGCATTCCAGGCAGAGGGAACAGCAGTGTGAGCAGCTTTGATGTGAAGGCAGCAAAGCTCATCAAGGGGGCACGTAGGCAGGGCTGGGTCTTCAGGGCACTACAAGTTTGAACTATTCTAAGACAAACAGGCGCCACCAGAGTTCTTAGCTGGGGTCACAGTAAGCAAGCAAGCATGGGGGCAGGGAGAAGAGCTGCAGCAATCCGGAGAGGCAGCGATGGTGGCTTGGAACAGACTAGTCCAGGATGGTCTCCTTTTATTTAATATGGTGCAAGCCGGGCATGGTGGCACACACCTGTAATCCCGATACTTGGGAGGCTGAGAGAGGAGGATTGCAGGTTCAAGGCCAGCCTTGGCAACTTAGTGAGGCTGTCAGTAACCTAGCAAGACCCAGTTTCCAAATAAAAAATAAAAATAGGGCTGGGAGTATAGCTTGGGGGTAGAATGCCCCTGGGTTAAATCCCCAGTACCACACACACAAAAAGGGTGGTGCACAAGTTTCTCTATCCAGGGCAACCCTCTAGTACCATCTAAAATCATGGTGGTATATGCCTATAATCTCAGTAATTGGGAGGCTGAGACAGGAGGGTTGCAGGTTCAAGGCCAACCTCCGCAACTTAGCAAGACCCCATTTTAAAATAAAAAGGGCTAGGGGGTATAGCTCAGAGATAGAGTGCCCCTGGGTTCAATCCCCAGTACTAAAAATAAATTAAATCATGGTGGGACCAAGAAAATGTTGGGGATACAGGAAGGAGAGTGGCAAGGAAGGAGAATCAATGGAGTCACATTGTCAACAGAGCTCAAGCAGAGAAGACAAGGACCACTCACTCACCAACGGGCAGGGAGCCACTCGGGTGCTAGGCATGGGGAGGCAGTCATTCAGCTCGGCCATGCACCTCGAGTCCTCCATGCCATTTAATGTCAGGCGCTGGGGAAACAAAGCAGACGTGGTCCCTGTCCCTGAGTTCAGCATCCATCCCAGGAAGCTAAAATAATAGGCTGAAAAATACCGGGGAGCAAGCAGAAGGTGCCAGAGGTAGGGAGACATGAAGACTGCACTGGGCAGCTGGGTACGTTGTGATTAGAAGTCATCCCTCTGCCCACTCTGTGAGGAAAGGGACACCCATCTGTGCTGGGCCCTTTCACAACAGCCCGGGAGGGGGCCTGCTCCCTGCCCCCTCCAGAGCCTGGGGACTGCATGCAGCCGCCCCTCTCCAGCTCATGTCCCTGGCTCCCCATCTGCAGAATGACAGGTCAGATCGGACAAGCCCCACCATTCTTTTTGGGTCTAACTGTGTGTGTG
>PVLC010026795.1:0-22277 GCA_004027655.1 Graphiurus murinus
GTTCTATCTCTAGTAACACACACACACACACACACACACACACACACACACACACACACACACACAAATAATAATAATTATGACATATTGGGATAAAAATGTAAGAATCAAGCAGAAGGATAAGCAAAGGACTGTGGCAATGTTGGAGGGGAGAACAATTTTGGTAAGTAACTCAAGGACAGCTTCATGGAGAAGCTATAACATGTGAGTGTTGTTTGAAGAGGCAGAGGAGGCCAAAGGGACAGTATGTGCATTAACATGGAAAAGGAAAGGATATGATTTATAGGCAATGGAGAGGGGTCTGATGTGTGAGAGAATGGGGTGTGTAGAATTTGTGTGCTGCACTAGGAGTCTGAAGTTTCTTCTATAAATATGGCTGTGGTGACAGTGACATTTTGGGGTGAGGAGAGTGATATGATCAGATCTGGTTTTAGAAAAGTAACTGGAAACTAAGAGAAATTGGAAAGGTAAGAGATTGGAAGGAAAAAAAATGGGAGTTTTTACTGGTTGAGCATCCTACTCTGAAGGATCACAGTTTGTAGAAGAATTACCCAACCTGTATTAGACCTTGAGACAATGAGAAACTGCTTTCCTACTGAGCCATTACATGTGTGAGTCTACTGCACTTTTGCCATAGTTTTGGCTACCCTAATCAAATTAGAAATTGGCATTTTAAAGTGGGTGTTCCCATAACAGAAAATGGAAGCATATACCATATCAGAGACTGGTAAGGCCAGTTTGCTGTGCCACATTTTTTTTTTTTTTATAAAACTCTTTCCTGCCTGAGGTTCTAGAGGAAATTATTGTAAAGTCAAAGAGATTTGCGTGCTAACTACTGTAGCTGCCTTTTGTAAGAGATGCACTTGGATAAAAACTGTCTGTGGCAAGCAGAAATGAAATAGATGAAGTCCAGAAATCTCGGGCTTCGAGTAGATGGGAAAGAAACTGCTTCTAGATCCTGAATAGGCAGAAATAAGATGGAGAAAGCCAGCCATGCCTACTAGACTCCACCTGTGATAAAGCTAAGTGAAAGTTGTTGCCTTCCGACACTCCTGGTAGCCTTAAGTTTGTGAGACAGGTGTTGGGTGATGATACAAAGGAAGAAAACATATTTGAGGACTATGTCTAGGAAAGAAGCTTCAGTGTATTTAATAACATATAAACTATTTGTTTCCAATCAGTTTCTACTAATTTTTGAAGGAATTGTATTGCCAAATAAGCCATATGTCTGTTCTAGAAAATCTGTAGTATTGAGAGATTTTTTTTTCCCCCAGAAAAATCTCAGAAAGGAAACAAGTTGTGCTTGGGAGGATCTAGTCTTTAATACCCACGTTGGATACAGCCACATATGAAAGTGGATAGGAAAAATCCTCTCCAAGATCAGAACTTAGAACTTCCCAGAACAGTGCGTAAGGAAGATTATTCTGTAGCGCAGGATCATGGCCTGATCTAGGACTTCCTCGAGTTGAAGGTAGAAAATATTTACCTCATTTGCCCAGTGGGATTTCTGATAGGCCAAAGCCCAGTGACCACCGTGCGCCTCATGCTCCTTCTCTTTTTTTCTGATGAGAGTCGTACCATGGTTATCTTATCCTTGCTCCATAATTGTGTATATGAGGAGTATCCAGAAAACAATTCATAAATAATCTACATTTTTAGAAAAAAATGTAATATCCTGATATGTGAGAGATAAATGAAAGGTAATTTTTTTTTGTAGTACTGGGGTTTGAACTCAGGGGCATTATACCTTTGAGCTATACCCCCAGCCCTATTTTTTATTTTGAAACAGGGTCTCACTAAGTTGCAGAGTGCCTCACTAGGTAGCTGAGGCTGGCCGAGAACCCGGATCCTCCAGTCTCAGCCTCCCAAATGCTGGGATTACAAGCATGCGCCACCACGCCTGGTGAAAGGTAATTTTTGATAAACTATATGTTTTCAACTTGGAATTGCTAGGCATGATTACACTAGGGAAATGACTGAGACCTGCTGTAATGAGCGCATTTGGATGGGAGAAGAGTAACAATACTCCAAGAATTTTTATTGTTGACACATTTTGCTTATATTTAACATTTTGAGATAAAGGTGGAATGAGCATATTTGTGTGCACACATAAATAGAATCCATGTACAATGACAGCTGCAAATGCAAACTGATAAAGGTGTGCTACATTGCTGACTCAAATACCAGGAGTGGTAGTGTCTTGGATGGTGGAGTATTTTGAAGCAGTGGACAATTCTTGGTAGAGTTGTGAAACTAAGTGCAGTCTTCCCTCCATTTACATGAGAGCTATATTTCTGAAAATTCAGTATGTTTTAAAACCAGGTAAAACATCCTTTTAGAAAATATGAAAAAATGGAGTTAGGTGCTAGGCTCAGTTTTGTAAAATACAGATTTTTTTTAACCTACATAATTTTCCAATGTGGTATTTGAAATTTGTGTGGAGCTGTCATCCTCATTGTAGGATATTAGCAGATGTGTCCCTTGCCCACCAAATTCTAATAGCACCTCTACCTAATTATTGTAACAATAATCCCCTGACACCCAACAATTTTCCAGCACCTCCCATGGAGCAATGCTGTCTCGATGCTGTGAGAATTTGTACCCAGTTCCTCAGGGAGCTGCCTCCCTCACCCTCATGCTCTCTCCCAAATTCTGTGAAAGCCCAGTGTGGGCCCTGGGAGTATGGCAAGGATTCCAAAGTGGCATTGTTGACTCATCTTTATATTTGTTTTTATTATTAGTTTTTAAATGTGTCACTATCATCCTAAAAGGATGTTTTGGTGAGCTACAAAGAAACACACAGATAGGAAAGCAAACCTGGTGGGATAAGGCCAGATGAGCCTAGTGCCTAAAACACAGACTCCTAGTGCTGGTGAGTGGTCAATTCAAAGAGAACCACTCAATTAGTTCCACAATTCATTGTTTATGAGTATAAAACAATGACTATGGAGGTGAGAGCATGGAGTCAAACCGCTTAGGTTGAATTTGGCTTTGCTCTTACAACCTTAAGACCTTGAGCAAATCATTGTGCGCTCCACTCTCTTGCCTAAATAGAGGATAACAATGCCCACGGTATTTACCACGAAGGTTTATTGGGAGGTGTAGATAAGTTGGTGTATTGTAAGTATTATAGAAGCATTTATCAATCAAATAAGTGAAAGTGTTTGCTTGGAGGGAACATAGCTTTTCCTAGCAGTCTCTCCCACTGGCTGAAGTGGGATTGAGTTGCCTAGGTTGGAAGTTTGGAGGAATCTTGACGTTCAATGATTTCCACCTGCTCATGCTACAGTGTGGAAGGTCCCCAGCTCCTGGTTGCTGCCTTGTCCTATCGATCATGTTGGGGCTGGTGTAGGGAGCAAGTTGAGAAGCAGCCTATTATCTCTGCTGCCTAGAGTGTCCACAGATTCCAACATCCTTCCCTCTTACACTGTCTGATAATACCCCAAATTCCCATTTCTTCCTAAGTATAGAAAGCAAAGAATAAAATAAATCAAGTGAGTGACTTATAAACTAAAATCCTTGAGTAGGATTCACACTCAAAGTGGATTTCCTTTGAATATGGGGGATGGGTAAGGCAGAAGCAAAGGTTTGGGTAAGAATTTAAAATTAATATCTGACTCAGCAAAGTTCTACCACTTTCTAGTTGGAAGACTGTATGCATACTCCCAAACCTCATTTTCCTCAGCTGTAACAAGGGGATGATAATAATCTCTGCCATGTGAGTTGCTGAGGAGATGAAAAGAAATAATAGAAAGTGCCTACCATCATTCTTGGCACAGAGTCAGGGCCAGTCAATCGCTGTCGCTCCTATTATTACTTCAGGCATCGGCAGCCTATCATAAGAGTAATGTTTTTTTCTTCACCTTCCTGAAGAAATGAGACCGTGTGTTATTGCACCCCAGAAAGGTTTTATTTTAGTGTATTCCTCTTCTATGAGCCCAGCTTTCTAGTGGAGGGGAAGGGGGACATCTGGAAAGAAAGAACCCAAGGTCTTTGTCACCCTAGGCTTGCATGTGGAGCAGTGCAAGGAGCTTGTGAATACAGAATTAGACCCAGTTCCATCACTCCCTGCGGTGTGGGCCTCCCTCCCTGACCCTTCAACAAACATATAGTCATTGTCCAGAATATGATATATGACAGGGTTTGCCATGACTAATGTTCCAGTTACTAGATGAGGAACTTTAAAATATTGTGCAGGAAGTCTAGAAAGACCACTACTTGAGGGTAAATCTCCCAATGGTGAAAATTCAGAAACACTTGTAGCAAAGGGCTTTGCAAAACACATGCTTATAAGTATACCTTCTCTTTCTTTCATAGGAAAACAATAAAACTCTGTAGTCCAGTTATAATGAGAAATACAGGGGCTCTGGACTGGAGGAAGGAAGGAAGCAGGAAGGGAAGGAGGGAGGGAAAAAGGAAGGAAATCTCTAAATACTTTCATATCCTTAAAAGCATCCAACAACTTAATATCTTCATGGTACTTAAATTGTCATTGGACAGACATACAGACATGAAATATTAGATTTTAATTTTCAAAGGGACTTTGACTCATGCATATTGGTAGCAGTGAATTCCTTTTTTTTTTTTTTTTCTTTTTAAACAAGTGCTGGGCGCTGCCACTCTGCATGCAGAGGCATGGATGGCCAGACTTCTGCTCTGGAAAGCAAGGACAGGACAGGCAGAGAGCATTTACCTTTGACAGGTGTGTGTCTTTAGTATTCCATTTAATACCTCCCTCCCTGTGTTGGGAGGAAGGGTTTTCTTTCCTTCTGAATTCATGTCAGTCTTTAACACTGGCCCTCTTGGAGGGACTGAGAAGTTGGTTTCTGCCCATCCTTCTACCTCTTCTTCACTTGTTCCTGAGGGAGGGAATGATGTTTCTTGGTGAGGAGGGAGAAGGGTCCTGACTGGGGCTCTCTTTTTCCAGGTTGACTGTGCACAGGATGGAGACATTTTCTCACTGATTTTGCTTTCCTATGGGAAGAGCAGTCAGGATCCCAGCCCAGGATCTGGAGGGCAATGTCTTTCTTCCTGCTCTCCAGAATGCATTGGTTTGAGGCAGGCTGCCCACCGCTGTGTGTCTGTTCTGCAGACCCAATCTTCTCCAGGTGCAGGCCAGACATTATCTAAGTTGTGCCATTTTGAAGGGCATCTGGTTGCAGGTGCTGTTTAAGAGATCCAACTCAACCATGAATAGAGCTGCTATGTTCATCTCTACCTGACTGTAAATAGGACCATGTTTCAGCTGGTTCGGAACCAGAGAAGCTCTACTACTCAGAAGAGCTGAAAGTGAGATGGCTGAAGCCCCTTATTGCCCAGGTGAAAAGCCTTTGTCCAAGCAGCCACCTTGCTTCCCATTGTTCTGCCTATTTTCACTGGGAAATAACTGTATCTTCCTTCCCCTGGTGCTGCTCTGACTCCTGTGTTTTGTTGGGATGCTGTCACTAGTGTCTTCAATAAGTTCCTGTTCTGGATCTGACTCCAGGGGCCTGAGCCCACATGTATGTAGATCTGCTGCCCCCCTGCCCAGGGCTCTTTTCTGCCCACACTGGCAAGGATGCTCACTGTGAGTTATATGGCTGGACTTCTCTTAATGTCAGACTCTATTAAATAGAACAATAGTTTTTATCTTATCATGTGCTGCAGAGATGGTTGCTAGGGAAACCAGTAGGGATATGCTTAATTTGTAAATCCTCTAATTGCCTTAATTTAGCAGCAACTCATGCTCTTGCTTCAGAAGGACTTGGACTGAGGCAACTGGGAAGCAGGTAAAGAGGGAAGAGCAATCAGAGGTTGGCTCCTGTTGTGACATGTTCACTCTCTGCATAAAGCATTTTTTTTCCCACTGTTTAGGGATTGGAGAGGGGGTTAGAGGGAAGCTGTGGTGCCCTTCTAGTGGACTGAGCAAGCTAGAAAGACAATAAGGCAGTGCTTCTCTTATGAATTCAGGTCGTCATTGCTGAGTGATTGGAGGCCGCACTAGGTAGTGATAGAGACAGGTAAATATCTTCAAGAACTTTTTATTTTAAAATGAGTTCAGAATCCTAAAATTGAAGTTCATAGGGGGCTGCCAATTCCAAATTAGGAGAACCAAGCTATTTGGGAAGTCTCATCATTAGGAGAAAACTGGGTGATCTAAGTATAGGAGAGTAGTGTCTGAAGAGGCCCGGCAGCCTCCCTGCCAAGATTTTCTTAATCTGCTGCAGGTTTTGGGGGCTCACTAGCACCCTGCTTGGATGTTCCAATGATGAAGAACGTTGGCTTCCAAAGTGGCTCATTTGATTTTAAAACAGCTCCAATTGCAAGGATTCTACTGGATGTTTCCACTTTGTTTCTTTTAGAATAATGACAAACCAGGCATGGTGGCACACACTTGTAATCCCAGTACTTGGGAGGCTGAGACAGGAGGATCGCAGGTTCAAAGCCAGCCTTGGCAATTTAGTGAAGTTCTCAGCAACCTAGTGAGACCCTGTTTCCAAATAATATATAAAACAAAAATCAAGTTGGGGGTGTAACTTGGAGGTACAATGCCTCTGGATTCAATACTAAAATAAATAGATAAATAAAATAAAAGAATAATGACTTTAAACTTAACATTGGTAAAGTTTTTGTATGGAAAACCAAGCACGTAGCTCTGAAATTCCAACATTCTGTGATGCAGATTTGTGACTAGGAAGAATCACAGCTAAAAATGACTAGTTGTAACTTCTATAGTAATTTAAAATGTAGATACATCAATAATACATACACTCTTGAGTGGTTTATTAAAAGGCACTTAGAGCCATTCATAAAGGATAAATAGTACAAGGTGGCCAGTTCTAAGGTCCTTGGGGTGTTGGTGGTGAAAGTTCCCAACAGGATGCTGAGTCTGGTGGGCAGTGTGGCTGTGATGGGAGCCTGAAGGAGCCCAGGAAATGGCCTGGAAGACAATGCCCTCTGTATTCCTGAGTCTCTGAGGCTCTGCAGCCTGACTGCACCAAAGGGCAGTTTGGAAGATAAAGACACCTCTCTAGGCAAGAGGTAGAACAGTAGGCCCAGTGGCCTCCACGTGTGGGTACCCCAAGGCAAGAGCTGGGGAAGCACGGTGACCAGATTTTGTGCAGGAGGAAAATTAGTCAAACTCCATTCAGAAGGGCACCTCACAGTGACTCCCGGGCCTGCAGCTGGATGATCAACAGTGTCGGCTTCAGAGTAGGAAGCTCAGTGCTCCTCACACATGTGCAGGCTGCACCCCGGGCACCTGTAAACATGTGTGCATGTGTCTGTCCCAACCTGTGTGTGCAGAGGCAATAGGCATTGAGTGCCCAGGATCAGAGATGCTTGCTCACCTGCGCCACCAGCCAGTTCCTCACAAGTACAGACCCATCTATAAAACTCTGTGTTTTGGACCCTGTCAAAATGCAAGTTCCTTTAAAAGAGCTAGATACATTTTAAATTGGACTTAGTCATTTTTGCTTTTAAATGATTGTATACCAATGTTCTCTGCTTTCAAGTTTTTAAAAATCCTTAAATTTAGAAAGTATGGGTTAGCATAAAGAAAATGATAAAATAATCCTCAATCCCACTATTTAGATATAATTATTACTATGCTGTGTCTATCTTTTTTCATTCATTTATGAAAATAGGATAAAACTATTTGTATTCTACTTTAAATTGGTTCTTTTTAGTTGATATGTTGTGAATAATCTTAATTTTATTAAGCATATCTTTCTATATATATAATTTTTAGTCGGTGCCTTGTATTCCATTTTATGAGATGCAATTGTTCAACTCTCCTCTATTACCGAGAAGCTAGATTTTGTCTTTTGCTATTAACACAATGTACAATGTGGCCATAATTTATCTTTTCTACTAGGGATTGAACCCAGGGACATTCTACCTCTGAGCTACACCCCCAGCCCTATTTTTATTTTTTTAATTTTGAAACTGTGTCTCACTAATCACTAAGCTGCAGAGGTCCTAAGTAGCAGAGGCTGGCTGTGCACTTTCAATCCTCCTGTCTCAGCTTCCCAAGTATTGGGATTACAAGTGTGGGCCACCATGCTCGGCTCTTTTTTTTTTTTTTTTTTTTTTTTTTTTTTTTTTTTTTTTTTTTTTTTTTTTTTTTTTTTTTAATCATCAGAGAGATGTCTGCATCTGAAAAGGTGAGAGAGTCCACAGAGTAAACAGAGTTAGGATCTGTGGTCAGAAACTTTCTCTTCAAGTCCCAACCCTGACACTTACTCTCTAACCCCGTGGTCTTAAGCCACTCAGGCCAATCTGCCATGTCTGAGTTTCCTCATCTGTGATATGAGAATAATAATGCCTTCCTAGCTGGATGGTATAGGGGGTGAACTGCGGTAATATATACTTCACTATAACTCACCATAAGAGAGATGATCAAATTTCAAAAAGTATTACCTGCCATTTACGATAAGCCTCTCATATGCCAGGCGCTTTCCTATGTTTCACATACTTTATCTCATTTAATCCTCATGGCAAACCTACAAGGCAGATATTACTTTATTACTGGTGTGGGGTGTGTGTGTGTGTGTGTGTGTGTGTGTGTGTGTGTGTGTGTTACTGGAGATTGAATCCAGGGACATTCTACCTCCAAGCTATATCCCCAGCTTTATTTTATTTTTTATTTGGAAACAGGATCTCACTGAGTTGCTGAGGGCCAGCCTTGAGCCTGCGATCCTCCTGTCTCAGCTCCTAAGTGCTGGGATTACAGGTGTGTGCTACTGTGTGTGGCTTTTACTGATGTTTTATACAAGATAAAAAGGAGACAAGTGCATAACCTTGGGCCCGGCACTGAAAGTGGCTTAACAGGGGCTTGGGCCCAGGTCTGCCTGACCCACACTTCCAGGGTCTGGAGGGCACAGAGTGCAGAAGAGGAACACACTCCATTCCACTCTGGAGCCAGAGTCGCCCTGCAGACCCGGCTCTCTGTGAGGGGCTGGAGACAATTCTGAGGCCAGAAGACCCTGACAGCCTCCTCAGAGCCCAGCTTCAAAGGACACTTTACTAATCTATGAAGACGGGCTCCATAATCCTTATACACACACAACGCTTGCATATTCCTTCCCATCCTTTCTCTTTTTGTCCTGGTGACAGCTCTATGTTGTGGGCAAGGCAGGTATCCCATAGGGCAGGAGTGGCTTGTCTAACATCACACTATATATGGGGACAGAGAAAACTGGAACTCTTGATGTCTGGCCCCAAATCATTGGAAAAGAGAGCATGTTCTCAGCTTATTGGAAAAGGACTTGATCTTTTTTTTTTTTTTTTTTTTTTTTTTTTTGCGGCACTGGGGATTGAACTCAGGGGCATTCTACCTCCGAGCTAAACCCCCAGCCCTATTTTTTATTCTTTATTTTGAAACTGAGTTTCACTAAGTTGCAGAGTGTCTCACTAGGTAGCTGAGGCTGGCCGAGAAATCCTCCGGTCTCAGCCTCCCGAATGCTGGGATTACAAGTGTGTGCCACCACGCCTGGCTGGACTTCATCTTTTAAAGACCTGGTTTTGACTTCTGGATTTTTTTTTTTTTTTCTTAATAGCAGTACAGCTGTGATTAGCTCCCTTTACCTCTCAGATTCTCAGCTTCTTCATCTTTAAAAGGAATCATAACCAGAGATAATAATGCTTAAATTGCAGGATTATCTTGAGGATCAAATGGGGTCATTGATAATATTAATAATGCCTGCCACTGTCTCCCTCCCCCACTGTACACCTCACTGTAGTATAGACGACCAAATTTGCTATAGCCTCTCCCTGGGGAAAGGGGAACCCTGGTACAATCCAATGGGGCAGTAGTAGCCTTGGTACAATTGGGGGTGTCAAAAAACTTAAGGGGGCTGCTGAGTAATTCTGTTCTGAAAAGGCAGCGGTAGGCCAATAAGTTTGGAAATCTATGCATCTAGGATAATTTGTCCACCTCTACCACCCAGCCCTTAGTGTACAAAATCCCCCCTTTCTTCTCCACTGTGGTTGATTGGACAGAAGTGGGTAATTAACTCAAAGACTCGTTAGCTGACCTCATGAAAACCATCAAATGCTGAGCTGAACCACTCAGATTTCCTCTTTTTAAGACTTTGAGATTTTTTTTTCCCACTGAAAACTGAGACTTAAACTTTATTTAATTTTAATTCATTTAAATTTAGCCACATGGACCACATAAAGCTACTGTATTGTATAGTTCAGGGGTATACATTTATTCTCTGGGGAAGGTAAAATAGGAGTGAGAGAGCTGGGGGGAAGATGGGGAGATTATCTTATTGTGGGAAAGATTTATGGATTTGGATAAAGACCAAAGAAATATGAGGGAAAAAACTGGCAGTGCTCTGTTGTATTCACCACTGGTTGGGAGGTAGCAATGCCTGTGAAGGCCAGATCATATTGGTCCTGAACATCTGCACTGAAGACCCCATGTTGGTAGAATTCAATAGGGAAACATTAGCATCCCCAGCACAGTGCAGACAAAATATTACCAAGTGCATACTGCTGCAAAAAAAAAAAAAAAAAAAAGAAAGAAAAGAAATCTGAGAAAACATACTTTTATGCTTTCTGTCTTATTCCCATGCTTACAGGAAGTTATGCACTGCTCTTCCAGAAGAGTCTCTTCTGGAAAATGCAGATACTAAAACTGTTATGAAAAGCTAAGTGATAGCCGGACGTGGTGGCACACGCTTGTAATCCCAGTACTAGGGAGGCTGAGACAGGAGGATGGCAGGTTCGCGGCCAGCCTCAGCAACTTGTGAGGCCCTCCGAAAATTAGTGAGACTCTGTTTCAAAATAATAAAAGAGGACTGGGGCTGTAGCTTGGAGGTAGAATGTCCTTGGTTTCCATTCCCAATACCACCACCAAAAAACAAACAAGCAAACAAACAAACAAACCTAAGTATTAAGATGGAGAGATTGAGCCTGGGATCCAAGCAGGGGGCTAAAGTGTGTATAGGTGGGCAGCGCTCTCTGGCTCTAAGCAAAAGCAAAAACATTTCCTTTCTGGAGTAAGGCTTTCTCATTTTGGGGTCCTAAGATTTTCAAATCAAGACCAATAAAATAGGAGCTTTCAATAAAATATAACCAAATACAAGAAAACAAACCACTATGAGAAGAGGCAGTAAAAATAGAGTATAGCAGCGGGGCATGGTGGCGCACGCTTGTAATCCTAGCAGTGGGGAGGCTGAGACCGGAGGATCTGCGTTCACCGCCAGCCTCAGCTACCTAGTGAGGCACTCCGCAACTGCAACTTAGTGATACCCTGTTTCAAAATAAAGAATAAAAAATAGGGCTGGGGGTGTAGCTCAGGGATAGAATGCCCCTGAGTTCAATCCCCAGTACTGAAAAAAAAAAAAAAATTAGAGTATAACAGATTTAGACTTCCAAGAACTTTAAATATGAGAATAATCATATTTAAAATGTGAAATGATTATGTATGAAATCTTCACAGAAGTGGAATATTAAGTCATAGAAATAGGCTTAAAAATAAAATGGTAGATTCAAAAAAGACTTAATATGTAACTTTTATAAGTAAAAAATATTTCTATCAAAATAAAACCCAATGGCTGGGCGTGGTGGCGCACGCTTGTAATCCCAGTACTTGGGAGGCTGAGACAGGATCACAGGTTTGCGGCAAGCCTCAGCTACTTAGTGAGGCACTCCGCAGCTTATTGAGACCCTGTTTCAAAATAAAGAATAAAAAATAGGGCTGGGGGTGTAGTTCAGAGGTAGAATGCCCCTGAGTTCAATCCCCAGTACCACAAAAAAAAAAAAAAAAAAAAAAAAAAAACCAATGGATAGGTTAAAAAGCAGGCCCCAAACTGGTGGAAGGCATTTCTAATAGATATAACTGACAAAGAATTAATATCCAGATTATATATTTTCTATTTAGCAAATTGATTAGGGCAGTCCAAAGAGAACTTGGCTGGGAAAATTAAGATAATAGCAAGTATTTATGGAGAATGTGGGCATTGATACTTTTTATGCACTACTCTAAGCAATGAAATTTATACAGTCATTTTGAAAAATGACTTGGTACTAAAAAGCAAAATTGAAAATTTGCAATCTCATGACTATCAATTTTACTTTTAAATACATACCCAGGGAAACTCTTGTGTGTGTGTGTGTGTGTAGTAGGAGAGATGAACAAGAATGTGAAAAATGAATACACTACAGCTACATGCTTCAACCTGAAATGCATTTCACAAAATGTGGAATTTAAAAAGCATATAAAATCTGACATTTTCCTAAGGTTCCAAATGAGCCAGGTGAAACAATATGCTGTTTAAACCTTCATAAATATGTGATAAAATTTAAAAATAAGGCAAAGGGACAGTAAAGAACCAAATTCAGAAAAGTGATGAGCTGGAGCAGGCCACCAGCATGGGTGTAGGGGAGGAATACATGGATGAAAAGCAACTGGTGGCATCTTAATTCTTACGTTATTGGTGGGCTTTTATTATTCATTCAATTACATAGATATTATATATTATATATATTATGTTGTTAAGTACTTTTTCTTTAATATTTTATTTTTTATTAAAATGTGCTAATCATATGTACTAGTGGGGTCCTGTGTGAGATTTCAACACACGCGTGCCGGATTCACTGATCCAATACAGCCCCCACCCTTTCTAACCTCTAGTGATCGATAGTCTACACTTGGTGACCAATACAATGTTTATGAGCATTTGGGGTGCAAGAATGAACTCAGATCACTTGGCTTGGAATGTTCTGTGGTCTCAACTCAGAAACCCAAAGAAGGATGAGTGTTGGGGAGACATCACTCTGGGGTGAGTAGGAGAAGCTAGTGAAGGAGGTGAGGACCAGGCAACAGGGCTGGTTCTCTTTCCCCTCCCTAGCTGTGTGGTCCTGGACACAGTGCTGGGTCTGTTTTCTCTTCTAGAAAAAGAGACACTCAGTTCTCATTTGGGAGTGATTCAACCCTCCCAAGAAGTCATTTGAGAAGCTACAGAGGGGGACTTTGGAGTTGTCACACGACGGTGGCGCTTTGCTGACCTTCAGTGGCAGAGCCAAGGGTGCTAAAGTTTCTTCCGTGCATGAGTCGGGCACACCCACATTCTAGTGGTGCCTATGGAGACACGCCACCTCTCACTGACCTCTGAGCACGCCATCTGCATTTCTTTCTATGGCCTGCGTGGGTGATGTTCTCTCTGAATTCTTGGTGAAGCAGGCAGGTTTGCACGTGAGTCCCTTGGCACAGGTGACTGCTCCTAACACTAGGATGTTTAGGACATCCATGTGTAAGAACACAGATGTTGTGTTCTTACACATGACCTGTTGAGAGCTAAGTTACTCTTGCAGAAAGATTTGATTGAACTCAACTGGAGCGGACAATGAGAGCCCATTTGCACTCTTGCTGTCAGTATGTAGGGGCAAAACCAGCTCGTTTCATTCTTTCTGCATTCTCAGAACAAATGTGGCACAGGGATCTCCATCAGAGGCAAACTGAGTGGCGCCCTCCTTAGGACATTCTGGGATGTATACCCATTGTCTGCTGGGAGCCAAAGCCTTGGCCACAAGCAGAAAATACACCCTGGCTGTGGCCTGAGCCAGCTGGGCTAGCACCAGTCCACACAGGTGTCTTTGGGGACACTGGACACAGGAGTCCCTCTGGGATAAGGCAGCTCTATGCCAGGGTGCAGAGCTTGAAGATGGTTCTAACGTACTCTGTTGGCTGGATGCCCTGGTGCAGTTCACAACCCCTATAACCACACCTAGCATCTCTCACTGTTTATCAATTTCACAACCTACTGTTGGCTTCACAGAAGAGCTCAAGTGCCTGTTTTCCCACAGTTGCCAGAACCAACAGTACGGTGTGTAGACCACATCTGCTTCCCGGGCTCTAGTTCTAAAAAATGTGTCTCAGTGTGCAGCCCCCACAGCCTGGCATTCAGGCTGTCTGCACTCTGGTTCCTATCTGCTTTTCAGCCCATGGTGCCTCAGACTCTCTCCTAGGCAGACTACCATAGACATGCTTCCCAAATAATGATTGTGAAATTTCATCTCCACACTCGCTCATGCTCTTCCCTTATCTTTACATTTCCTCCACTGACTTCAAGCCTTGACTCCTCTCTCCTCTGGGAAGCCCTCTGGGATCTGCCCAGCTCAGAAATTGCTGAAAAGTACATGTGCCTCTCATTGGTCACAGGATGCATGGTTCAGGAACTGTGACATTTGACCTCTAAAATTATAAATCCCTTGATGGTAGACATCTAATTTGGGGAGACTTGGCCCCCATTTTTCCCTACTTAAGACCCCTACTAAGCAGCTACTATGGTAGCATATAATTTCTCTTACTGTTCTTTTGGAACAAAAGAAACCAATCAGTCAAACATTAAACAACAAGGAGCTGGACATGGTGGAGCAGCCCTGGAATCCTAGTATTTGGGAGGCTGAGACAGGAGGATGGCAGGTTCAAGGACAGTCTCAGCAACTTAGCAAGACTCTCAGCAACTTAGTGAGATCCTGTTTCAAAATAAAAGATAAAATAGGGCTGGGGGGATGCTCAGAAGGAGAACACCCTGGGTTCAATTTCTAGTAGTGTAAAAGAAAAAAAGAAAAAAAAAGAACAAGGAATTTGCCTTCCTTCGCAATGGCACAAGGTTGAGGACAAATGTGTGAACTTGGTTTAGTTCATTGGCTGTGAATGTGGCTCGGGACACTTAGAGTGCAGTGCTCAGCCCGGGGTCCACACCCCTGGGTCCACAGCAGGACTTCCATTCTCCTTGTTGTGCTAAGACCTCATCAGCTGAAGCTCAGGGCTCACTCACATCCTGAGTCATCCAGGCTCTGAGAACATAAAAAACCAACCTCATGTCCTTTTAGGTGGAGGCTTTATGATCAGTTGGTTGAGTCAGATTTATGAACTTTAAAAAGATGCTTTTGATGGCTTGTTAAAGCTTTGACAAGTTTGCAGAAGTCTTGGACCACTTGAGAACACAAAGCCACCAGACCTTAGCACAGGGAATGTTTCAGAAAGTGCTTAAGCAGGGGTGTCTTTGCTGGATTTCCCTAGTAATGCATGGATTCCCCAGGAGACTGCCAAGCCTCCTGTGTTCCGGACACAGCAGACAGGACCCGCCTTCGTGATCTCCACTCTAGCTCAGCACTGGGGCTACCTTTCATACAATCCCAGCACTTTGGCAGGTGATAGGTCCCTGGGAGGAATGTCATGGGAGCTCCCAGGGTAGGGAGAACAGCAGACACTCCTTTCAGAAATATCTCCTCAAACTTCACTGTTTGAAGTGTGGTTTGTGGGCCGGCATGGTAGGAATGCATACCCCTGGCTCCACCCAAGACCTTCTGCAGCCTTTAAAGACCTCGGGGTGATCAGCGTGCAGAAGAACGATGGAAGAGCAGAACACCAAGTTCCATGGGCTGTCCTGAAAGGAAAAAGGAGCAGAATGATCAGATACATCTGCTAGCCAGTTGTCAGATGTATCAGAGTGGTCCCCAATTCCCTCCACCCCCCAGCCTGCCCCCCAGGGCCCTGGCCCCAAAATGCACATGAGTTCATTTGCACCTCAGCAAAATTTCTGATTATCACTCTGTGGGCTCATTCTTTCTGGAACAGTATGTACAAGATAACTGAACCTTCTTTGGGGAAATTCCCACCCCGTCCCTGAGTTGGGGGCACCTCTTCTGGATGAGACAGCTGTACATGGGCAGGTGTGGGCTGGAGTGTCATCGGTGGGCCCAGAGCTGGGCGGGGTTCCTGGGTTGATCTGCAGCAATCTTACTGGGCTCCATGGGGGATCAGGGTGGACTCCCTTTACTTTTGCAAGGCTTGGACTCTGATCAGCTCTGGTTTGCAGCAGCTATGTGACCTTTGTCACTGCCCATCCCCTGAGTTTCTCACCTAGGGCATGTGACGGGCTGGTGACTGGGGGCCCAGCTGGCTGGCTGCTGCTCAGGTGTCTTCTCTGGGCTGCTCCAGGCTGACAGACCTGCATCAGGTGGAAGCTGCTTGACCATCCCTCTTCAGCAGACCTGCTGCTCCCGCCACACCGCAGGCTCCCCCAGCCCCAGCAAGGGTAAGATGTCCCTGCTTGCTGAGATGACACTTAGAGCTCTGCCATTGTCAACCAAGCAGTCTCTGGGGTCTGGAGGTGATTCTCTCAGTTCATGTCTGCCTTGCTTTGGGATACAGTCTAGGGTGGTGTGATGGAATCAGGCATAGCCCTGAGAGCCAACTGGGTGATCCAGGGCAAATGAATTGACCTCTCTGAGCTCAACTCGCTCATCTGTAAGTGGTGTGACTGAAAGCACCTGTGTTGTGGGACGGCTGTGAGGTGCTAGCATGTCACCAGTGTTTCATAAGGAGAAGCTGTTGCTATTGTCATTGGGATGATACTGGGGCCAGATCATAACAGAACACTTAACGGTTGCCCTTGCTGCTGAGGCTGGGCTTGGATCTGCGATTCTCCTGTCTCAGCCTCTTAAGTACTTGAATTAAAGGCACATGCGATCATGCCAACCTTCTGAAGCCATTTTCTAAAAAAATTACTAAAAAAATGTTCTTCACTTCTTATAAATATTTTTTGTATGAAGTTGGGCACACATGATTTTTTTTTTAATGAACAAATAAGAATCAAGGTTTTTAAAGAAGTTTGGAGGTCTCCTTTGCTCCCCTGTACCCCTCCGGCCCTCCTCCTGCCTGCTGGCTGTGGTCACTGCATTAGTGTGGCCACTCTGGGGAACGTCAGGCTCTTCATCTGCCTGCTCAGCAGCCACCAGCTCTCCCAGGGGAGCCATTTTGAAATCCTCCAGCTCTTGTGTGTCCCTTTGCCCTGGAGCCATGTCCAAACAGGGAAGTGGGTTTCACCATTGGCCTATACAGTGAGCTGCAGAGGGAAGAATGCCGGGCCCTGGCCACCGGGACCTGGAGCAGCAGTGCAGCGGTTCGGCTCGTGCATGGCTGCCTTGAACCTCCAGTCCCAGGGCCAGTGTGGGGAGGAGAAGGAGAACAGGGGCAGTGATTGGCAGGGCCACATGTGGCTCAGCCAGAAAAGCAGTGTTTTTTCCTTCCCATCTGATAATGATGCTGCCCATCCAATATTTGGGGCAGGAAGAAAGATGCATTTGCAAGCCCTCCCCTGTGAAGGCAGTGTATGGAGTGGGTAGGAATGGGCTCTGGGGCCATGCCGTCTGAGTTAAGCCAGACTCAGTTACTTCCCAGCTGTGTGACCGTAAGGAAAACCAGTCTCTCTGTGCCCTATGATCCTCAGCTGTGATATGGGGTAAATAATCGTACCTACCTCCTAGGATTGGCTTGAGGGATGAATGAGTTGCTAAACATCAAGTTGATTAAAATTATTTGGCATCAGCCAGGTGTGGTGGCGCACGCTTGTAATCCCAGCATTTGGGAGGCTGAGACCGGAGGATCCGGGTTCACAGCCAGCCTCAGCTACCTAGTGAGGTTCTACACATCTTAGTGAGACCCGATTTCAAAATAAAGAATAAAAAATAGGGCTGGGGGTATAGCTCGGAGGTAGAATGCCCCTGAGTTCAGTCCCCAGTACCGGAAAAAAATAAAAAATAAAATTATTTGGCAAACGACTCTATGTTGGATACTACAATTGCTATTGAAATAAGTTCCACAAAAGCAGGAATCTTTGTCTTTTTTGGTTATTGGTCTGTTTTAGAACAGTGCTTGATACTTTATGGTCACTCCATAAAATTTGTAGGGTGAATGAATATTTCAACCAGATGAAACCAATTCATGCAATGTAGCCATTGTTCATTTTGGCCAGCAGAGGGCAGCAAATAGCTGTGACTGACACTAATTCTAGGCAAGTGTGATTTTCTTTTTTCTTCTTTTTTGGGGGGTAGGGGGTAATGGGATTCAGTTACTCCCTCTGAGTTACACCTACAGGACTATTTTATTTTTATTTATTTATTTATATTTTTGTGATACTGGGGACTGAACAGGGGCATTCTACGTCTGAGCTAAACCCCCTAGCCCTCTAATTTTTTTTTTTTAATTTTTGAAACAGGAGTCTAAGTGATGGCCTAAGTTGCTGAGGTTGTCCTTGAACCTGCGACCCTCCTGTCTCCGCCTCATAAGTACTGGGATTACAGGCATGCACCAGTGTGCTGGATTTTAAATATTAAATATTTATGTTTAATATTAAATATTTTAAATATTAATTTGGAAGGCGACCACACCTCACTTGTAGGACTAGCCCCTCCCACTCACCTTTGTGCAGATTAGAGTGATGGGCAGAGATTCATCTCACAACAAACCGTGGTTCAATTTCTTCTCACAGGCCCACTTACTTCCCATTTCCTTCCTTCCTTTCCTCCCCGCCTCCTTCTTCCCTTCTTTCTCTAATCTCTGTCTCCATTCCCACTTCCCAGCACACTCGGTCCTCCACTTTACTGTGTGCACCCCACACTTTATCTGCACAACCACAGCTTGCCCTCCAAACCACGAAGTCTAGAGTGGACATCCTTATACCATATTCTTCGCAACTGATCGAAGCTGTGAGGTGTGGTGTAATAACACGAGCAACCGATTTGATAAAACTGGACCGGAGGAGATAGTTTGGCCCAGGACACAGCTCGCTGTGGGCTCGCTTCCTCTCTTGCCCACAAGGTGGCGCCCGCGGTCGGGTTCTGGAATGTCCCCCCAGAGGCTCACTGCTGAAGGCTTGGTCCGGGGCTGGGCAGTGTTCCCAAGTGGGGCTTTTGGGAAGTGATCGGACTCCGAGGACGCTGACTTCCTCAGTGGGTGAATCCATTGAGATTCACAGGTGAATAGACCATTGCCAGGTGGTGGAAACTGCAGGGGTATCCGGGGCCCTGCTGAAGGGAGTGGGCCCTTGGGGACCCTAGCTCCCCTCCTTCCCTACTTCCCAGCCGCTCTGAGGTGGGCATCCCGGCTCCACCATTCCCTCCCCGCTGTGATGCTCTGAGACTGCTGAAACTGAGCCGAAAGAACTCCGTCCTCTTTCCAAATTGTTCTTCTCAGACATTGTGTCACAGGGACAAACAGCTGTGTACCCATACGTGGTCCTCATTTATCATCCAGTCAACAGAGCAGACAGCGTCAGGCCCCAGAGGCCTTACCCTGGGCTCTGGCGCGGAGGGGCAAGCTGAGTACTCCGCAGGGCAGCTCCCTGGGAAGTCCCGGACTGTGGACAGGTGACTGCTGCCGTCTTCTTGTTCCTCAGATCACTCAGTCGGCCCACGGCCCTCGTGTTGTCTGCGATGCTGTGTGAGTCCACCTTCTCTTATGGCGCACTGTCTCAGCACCGACAGGGGTCAATGCTCGAGGAGCCCTGGATGGCAGAGCCCAGAGCGTGCGGCGACATGGTGGCAGCTTCTGGCACCTGCAGCATCCTCTGTGACCACTTGTGGCCGCAATGGCTCCATGTGTCAGCTATAGGGAGCTACCCACGACCCCACCTCCCCAGTGTGCTCACTATCTTGTCTTTTCCAATTACTATATTTTAAAAAATCGTGCTGAGATAACTATTTATGAAAAGTATTTGAGATTCCTACTGAGAAACAAGTTACATATAAACTGAGTTAAAGGAAGAAAAATAAAAAGGAAAAAAATTAATAGAAAACATTGATCTATTCTTAGGAGAGATTTCCTAATCATTAAAGCAAAGATAGAAACTATAAAAGAAAACACCAGTTGGTTACATAAAAATTAAAAAGTTCTGCCGGGCGTGGTGGCGCACGCTTGTCATCCCAGCATTGGGGAGGCTGAGACCGGAGGATCCGGGTTCGCCGCCAGCCTCAGCTACCTAGTGAGGCACTCCGCAACTTAGTGAGACCTGGTTTTAAAATAAAGAATAAAAAATAGGGCTGGAGGTGTAGCTCGGAGTTAGAATGCCCCTGAATTCAATCCCCAGTACCGAAAAAAAAAAAAAAATTAAAAAGTTCTACACCTTGTACACAAAAAGTCGAGTTCTGTGCCCTCTGAGACATCAAAAACAACATAAAAGGAAGAGACAAGTTGGGTAGTTTGGATGCACAGAAATAAAAGGTTTACACATATAACCAAAAGATGAATATCCTAGATCAAAGTATCAGAGAAAAACATAACTAATCTGAACTGGCAACCTAAAAACATAAAGTCATAGGAATATGGAGCCTCAAATGCTTTTCATAAATTGGTATCTTAGCATTATATTTTTGGAGTAATAATTGGAAAGGACAAGATGGTAAGCACACTGGGGAGGTGGGGCTGTGAGCAGCTACCGAGGCAGCTGTGAGGCTGACATGTGGAGCCACTGCGGCCACAAGTGGACCCAGAGGATGTTAACATGTAGCAGCACGCTCTGGACTCTGCCATCCAGGGCTCCTCAGGTCCTAGGAAACATCAAGAGCATTAAAAGCAAGAGATAAACTGAGTAGTTTGGATGCACATATAAGTAAAAGGTTTGCACATATAACCAAAAGATGAATATCATAGATCAAAGTATCAGAGGAAAACATAACTAATCTGAACTGGCAACCTAAAAACATAAAGTCCTAAGAATATAGAGCCTGCTCAATTTCACTGGTAATGAAGCAAATGCAAAACTCAACATCGTTTACCTCTCCAAGTTGCAGACTTCAGGACTGTGCAGTGTCTGTGAGAATGCAGAGGCTTGCAGGTGACAATGACAAACATGTCCCCATATCGTTTGTTACTGTCATTGCATTTGCTTATTACCTTTTGCCTGTTCCCCTCCCCCAGCTAAGTCAATATACTCTACATTGAGAGTGACATTGTTCAATGATCTGTCTCAAGAACTTCTAACAGCACCTGCTCCACAACAGATGTGCAACCTATCTCTAACGAATGAATAATTGATCTTTAGCCTCTGCAACTGGACTCTTAGGACAAATATCAGAGCTGTACAAGAAAGATCTATCTCCAAGGATATTCATTTCAATATATGTTATAATAATCAATCTTTGCAAACCATTTAAATGTCCAACAATAGGGGATTAGTAAGAAATTATGACATCCTTATTAGAGACTACAATTATAAAATCATTAAAATCATTTTGTAGAAGACAACCTAATCACATAGGAAGATTTCCTAGATATAGCATATTGTGAAAAAGGCAGGTTATATGATGCAGTCCAGAAATTAATTTTCTTTGTATCACAAGTCTTAAAAATTTATATAAATATATATATAAAATATGTATATATATATATATGGTATAGGCATAAATGTATGAAAAGACTTGTGCAAGAATACGATCTGAAATTTTAATATTCACACCTGGGTGGTGTGATTATAAAAAGTTTACATTTTTCCTTTACTTTTATGCATATTTGCAAAGTTCTTACCACAGATTGCTTTGCTTTTGAGAGCAGATAAAAATAATATAGCTGTGGTCTTTGGTTCTCCATATGCACCAAGGAACTCATGGCCCAGCAGTGGCCTCCACCAATGAAGGGCAGGAGTGGAGGACCACCTCTCCAGGCTTCCTGTGTCCCAGGGACGCCCTCATGCCACAGGTTCCCACAGCTCCTCGAGGATCCCAGGAACGTGGGTGGTGGCCTCTCTTTGGTGGTGGTCTCTCGTTGGTAATGGCCTCCCTTTGCCTTCCTTCCTTCTCAGCCTCTGTTTTCCATTCCTCTGTGCTTCCTGGTATCACCTTCCAAACTGTCCCAGTCCCCCCCAATCCCTTTGCCTCAGAGTCAGCTTATAGGAGGAATTGAGGCTGTTTAAAATCCCCCCTCCTTCTTGGGAAGGGTGTCCTTTGTCAAGCCTTCCACAAAGGAAAGGTCTTCACCATGTGTCTTCCTAGGACTCCGGTCAGCCTGTGCACTACTGTGCAACTTCTCCATCTGGCCAAGCATGGCACAGTGGAAAGAACTTGTCCACTTGTGTCTTTAGCTCATTTTCAGTCTCTTGACGTCCCAAATTGAAGAGCAGTCTGCTTAATTGGGAGAGCAGACCATCCTAAACTTGACTCCTCCCAATGGAAGGATTTTCCAGGAGCCATCTTGCCCCAGAAGAGGCAAGGATAGGAGCCTCCAGAAGAGATATGCAGAGCTGAAGGATCAACAAGTGCATGCCATCTATTTACACTGCCTCCTCTAGACTGTGAAGCCAGCATTCAGCCCACAGCATATCTGGATCAGGTCCCGACATTGGTATACATTGGTATAGGATATCACCACCAACACTTAGCTTCCTTTATGATTCTGAGAATCAGGGCTGTTGAGGACTTTAGCAATGTCCTATTTCAAGAGGGAATTGAGGAATGAGTAGCTGCCTTGAGGACCCCAGAGCAAGAGAAAGGGGCAGAGCCCG
>PVLC010026796.1:0-22406 GCA_004027655.1 Graphiurus murinus
TACAAAAGGCCTTTGCAATCCAGGCCTCTGGATTTTGAAAGTGCGTACGTAGTAGGGCCTCTGTCCTCGGTGCTGATCAGTCCACCAAGAATTCTACTGAATTCTTTTTCTCTCTCTTGTCTCGTAGGAGTGATGGAGTCCAAAGAGAAGCAAGAGTTAAAAAATCTCAAGGTGGAAAACTCTGAACAAGAAAATGAAGGAGGGGAGCAAGCCTCTATGCAGCATGAAGAGGAATCCCGCAATTTGGGAGGGGCCGAAGGCCAGAAGCCTGGAGGAAATGTCAGGCGGGGGCGAGTTAGGCGTCTTGTCCCTAATTTTCGATGGGCCATTCCTAATAAGCATGTTGATCACAATGAAGTGGAAAATGATGTAGACAGATTTGTAGGGCAGATGATGGAAATCAAGAAAAAGACTAAGGAGCAACAGATGAGGCATTACATGCGCTTCCAAACCCCTGAACCTGACAATCATTATGACTTTTGTCTCATACCTTGAATCCTAAGGTTTGAGAAACCTTGAAGTTCATAAGGTGACCACTGCTTTACAAGCTTGTATTTTGTGATTTACTTTTTCTGTAAAACTTTTGGTGTTTTTGCTTCCCAGTTTTCTGATTGAATATTTTTGTCTTGGTCTGAAAGTTTCTTTCATCATGGCATTTAACCTGTTTTAGAAAAACAATCTTCTTTTCATAATTTGAAGCCAATACACAGCAGTTTAAAAAGCACTCCATATTCCATGACCTTCCTCTTCCACACCAGTCCTTTTTGTTAATAGTACCTTTCCTCTTCCAACTACCTTGACCCTAGATCTCAGTAGTTTTTAACAGTTCGTTTTTGCTTGTCTTTAACCAATCATTAAAGAACAATTATACACATAATTCAACATCTGATATTTTAAGAATGTATGCTCTAGTATTATTAAAAGAATGTGAATCTACCATCTTTATAAAAACACTTTTGGTGGAGAAAGGTTTGTGAATGTAAGACCGCTGGCCCCCATCCTCCATACCCACGAGTGGGGTTCCAGAATCTCCATTTAATAAGTTCCCCAGGTAATTTTGATGTGCTCCAAAGTCTAGTTGCTATTTGGTGTGTATATATGTATCTGCATACATAAGTATATGCATATCATGTGTTACATCAAGTATAAACAACAAACAGGATGAACATCTGATTTCCATTTGCAAAACATTAAAAAGGAAAAGTTTAAGAACTTGTCTTTTTGTGTGTGTGGTACTGGGGGTTGAACCCTGGGGTGGGGGCAGAGGTTCTACCTCTGAGCTGTACTCCCTGTCCTTTTTATTTTGAACGGTCTCGCTAAGTTGCAGAGACTTGCCTTGAACTTGTCATCCTCCTGTCTCAGCCTCACAAGTACTGAGATTATAGGTGTGTGCTACCACACCCAACTAAAGTACAAGAATTTAAAATAGACTGATTGTAGGAGTAGCAAGAGTCATGGCTAGAGGATGTTTGCTGTGGGAGAGAAAAAGCATGACTGAAGGTCACATTCAGTTCGAGAAACCCACAGTTCACCTCTCTATACTTAGCAGAACCTGTAAAATATATTGTTATAGCCTTTTTATAGATGAGATCCCTAGAGTTCAGAGAGGCTCAGTTCCAGGGCTATTCCTTGCTCTATTAGGGGATGAGAAGATCTGGCCTGGGACATTTTTCATAGGACCCTGTCGTCTGGAGATGCAGGGTATTTAATAAGCTGAGAAATGCCAAAGAATCAGCAAAACTGAAGCTGCTTTTCTGTGTGCTTATATCTCCAATACAGGCATTTATTTTTAGAAGATTGGAACAAGAAAATAATCTTAAAGACTTCCTGGTTTAGGGTTTAAGAATTGCTATACATTATGGCTGTTGAAATAAGTTTTGTGGGTCACAATAAGCAAATTTTTAAAAAATAGAGTCCAGGAGCTAGGAATATAGCTCAATAATATAACCTGTGCTTACCAAGCAGAAGGCCCTGGGTTCAATCCCTCCCTCCTTCCTTCCTTCTATTGGGGATTGAAACCAGAAGAATGTTACCTCTGAACTACATCTGCAGTTCTTTTTAAATTTTTGTTGTTTTGAAACAAGGTCTTGCTAAGTTGCTGAGGCTGTCCTCAAACCTGCGATCCTCATTTCTCAGTCTCCAAGTACTGGGATTTCCCGTGTGTGCCACTTGTACCTGACTTAAAATGCATGCACACTCCTCCCTCTCTCCCCAACTTCCTCCCTTCCTGCCTCCCCCCTTCCTTCCTTTTTTTTTTCGTGGTACTGGGGATTGAACCCAGGGGCATTCTACCTCTGAGCTACACCCCCAGCCCTATTTTATTTTTTTCTTTTGAAACAAGGTTTCACTAAGTTACAAAGGACCTTGCTAAGTTGCTGAGGCGGCCTTCAAACTTGCAATCCTCCTGTCAGCCTCCCAAGTACTGAGATGATGGACATGTGCCACCACACCTGGCCAAGAAACTTATTTAAGGAGAACTCCATGACTTTTACATCATTTTGGAGCTGGAATGATGTCTTGACTAGATAGAGGAAGGTGATGATAGTATCAGAAAATGTGTGGTGGTAAACTCATAAGCACTTCATAAATTCTAAATGCTTGAAGTTCATGATGGCTTTTTGGTTCCTTTGAAAATCAGTACTGTACTGATAACTTCACCACTCTTGGCAACTGCTAATCCTGTATTTCCCAAGGTTGCTCAGTTAAAAAAAAAAGCTGGATCCAGCCATTGTGGTGGATGCCTCTAATCTTAATACTCGGGAGGCTGAGACAGAAGGATTGCAGGTTCAAAGGCAGCCTCAACAACTTAGTGAGACCCTCAGCAATTTAGCAATACCTTGTTTCAAAATAAAAAGGGCTTGAGGTTTAGCTCAGAGGTAGAATGCTCCTGGGGTTCCTTCTCCAGTATAAATAAATACATACATACATACATAAAGATAGGAAGGAAGGAAGGAGAGGAGAGGTAGTTCAATGGTAGAGTGCCCTGGGTTTAAACCCCAGTACTACAAAAAATAAGAACAAGCTGGACATGGTGGAGGGATCATAACATGATTAGTTGAAGGAAAATCAAAGCCCCCTCACCTGTTTTTTTTTTTGGGTGGAGGGTGAAAGATAAGGGAAGATTTTCTGGCGAAAGTAAAAGTCAAGGTTTTGTTTCAGAATATGTTTTCGTTTTGTAATACGAAAAAAAGACTGGGAGAGTGAAATAAGGACAGAGATCTGTCCAAGAGTGGTGAAGGTCAGGGAATATTGTCACAATGTGATTGGTTGAAATCCAAATTTAAAAATGCTCTCCCAGCAGTTTATTTGATAATGTGGGCTGAGTGACTTTGTAGATGAGTTACTTTGTAAAAGTAAAGATCAGTGACCATGATCAGAACATGATTGAAGGAAACTCCCTTTCTAGAATTTTCTCCAAGAGTAGAGGAGTGAGGACAGAAATTTCTGAAAAAGTAAGAGGGTTGGAACAAAAGGTGATTGTTTCAAAGAAAACTGAGCTGCCCCAGTGAATTCTTCCATTGCTTTCTATATCCCATAGGATAGTCAACTTCTCCTGATCTTAGTGGGTACTATGTTCTGTCTTTTTAATGTAATGACAAAGAAATGTCAGTGAATATCTTTAAGAAGGCCAATAAGAAAATGAAGTTAATCTTTTATGAAAATCAATAAAAGTAAATAAGCCAAGAACAACAAAAGAGATTAGCACATTCATCACTATTAGTCATTTATGGATTCATATTTGTAGATTTTTTTGTTTCTTGAAGTAAGTTTTTATAAATTTGCATGTTTTTATAAATTTTGGGGGAAGAGTTGGGATATAAACCTGTTAACTAAAGAGAGAAACAATAAGACTTCTAAAGCAAGGAGAGTCAGCCTTATTTTACAAAGTATCGTGTACTACTGTCATCAAATTTCAGAAAATGGCCAGGCGTAGTGGTATATGCCTGCAATCTAAGTACTTGGGAGGCTGAGACAATAGGATCACAGGTTTGAGGCCAGCCTCAACAATTTAGCAAGTTCCTGTTTCCAAATAAAAAATAAAATAGGACTGGGGTGTTGCTTGGAGGTAGAATGCCCTGGGCTCAATCCCCAGTACCACCAGAAAAAAATTACAGTAAACAGATATTAATGAGTGACTTTTAAAAGAGCAATGCTACTAACTGAATGTTTGTCTCTCCCTCCAAAATAATATACTGAAATCCTAATCCTCAAGGTGATGACATTAGAAAATGTGTTTCATAGTATTTTATATAAATTGAATTATAAAGCATGTACTCTTTTATTTTTTTCTGGCTTCATTCATTGTACAAAATGATTTTGCATGTAATAATGGCATATTATTTTCTACTGCTGAATAGTATTCCATGTTATGGTGAATATTTCTTTTTTTTTTTTGCGGTACTGGGGATTGAACTCAGGGGCATTCTACCTCCGAGCTATACACCCAGCCCTATTTTTTATTCTTTATTTTGAAACAGGGTCTCACTAAGTTGCAGAGGGCCTCACTAGGTAGCTGAGGCTGGCCGCAAACCAGGATCCTTAGGTCTCAGCCTCCCAAATGCTGGGATTACAAGCGTGCGCCACCACGCCGGGCTTGAATATTTATTTTTCTATTGAACATTTAAGTACTTTCCAATTTTTGAATATCACAAATAAAGCTGTTACAAACATGGCATGTACAATTTGTTGTGTGAACATAGGTTTTCAGTTTTTATAAATATATAGGAATGAGATGGCTACATTTTATGGAAGCTGTGTTTAATTTTTAAGAAACTTCCAAATTTTTTTTTCCAAGGTGGCTTTACTGTTTTCATTCTGTTCACTGGAGGAGGAAACTTTCAACTTCTTCACATTCTCACCACCACTTAATAAAAACAGGTTATTTTTTATTATTTTAACTATTCCAATAGGTATACAATGGTATTTTGTGGCTTTTGGTTTTTACATTCAACTGGAAGATAGAAGATGAGAGAGTCCTCATGAAAGATTATGCTGAAATTTTCATATGCATGAGGCCTGAAGTTGGTAATTTTAACTTCTGCTCACAGTCCAGTGGCCAGAAATCAGTCACCCAACTGTAATGCAGTCTTAGAAAAGCAGTACATGAGGGCAAAACTATGAGAAAAATGGAACAGAATTTGGTTAACATACATATAGTTTCTGCAAGAGTATCACAGAATCAGTTAGCTGGTGACAAAAATTCTACCACCTTAGACTTCAGTCTATCCCGACATCCTTGATGCATATTAAGGTAACCAGACATTCCTTAGAAGCATCTTATTTTATTCTAACTGAGATCCTGGCATTACTACTGAAAGGAGAGGGTCATGTCAAGTTTCAGTGTCATTCAGCATTCTGCAGCCTAAGGAGAACAGCCATTATAAGGTTTTTTAAATATGCTTGCTGTTTTGCTCAGTTTCTTGTTAAGGTAGCATACTCTGGTCCTCTCTTCAAACATAGGAATTAGGTGAGTACCTAATACAAGTACACTCTAACATTCCCTTTTTCATGTCTCTCTAGATTCTTGCCTCTACATCATATTAAGCAATCTCTTATATAGAAATTTTGCTTAGTGCGATCCATCAGGATGCCACATTCAATGCTCAACCAGCTAACAAAATCATCAGAATCCAGTTGCATGAGACAATAGATTGAATTTAGATTCTCTAATATGTGTGTGCACAAATTCAGCTGGGTTCATTAACAAATTATTATTAACTGTCTACTATATGCCTGCTGTTTTCCTAGGTGTTAGAAATTACAGTCCTGAACAAAATAAAACAAACAAAAATCCAAGTCTTCATGAAACTTGCATTCTTATTGGAGAAACAAAAGGAAGCTCAAGAGGAAATATCTAAAGGAGATGAGGGAGTAAACAAAGATATCTGAGGGTAGAATTTTCCAGGTAAAGGTAACTAAAATAATGTTCATTCCCACCTTTAATATCCTCAGAACCTATTTTCACACATATTCTTGGGATTGTTGCCAGTATGGTTAATACATCAAATTAGCAGGATTTGTATGACATAATAATGCAAAAACTTTTATTCCTACTGTCTCTGCAAACTTGCTCTTTGGAACTAGTTTTTTTCCTGTATCTTGGGTGAAATATTGGATATGTCCCATGTCTTTTTTTTTTTTTTTCCGAGGAGGGAAGTAACTGGAGATTGAACCCAGGGGCATTCTGCCTCTGAACTACACCCCCATCCTTATATTATTTTTTATTTTGAAACAGAGTCTTGCTAAGTTGCTAAGTTGGAAAGCTAGCCTCAAACCTGTGATCCTCCTGTCTCAGCCTCCCACGTATTGAGATTACGATGTGTGCCATAGCATGCAACTCTCATGGCTTTTTTTTTCTATAGAGGTTGATCTCAGACTCAGAAGAATTCTACCACTGAGATACACCCTCATATACCTATTTTTATTTCTTATTTTGAAGCAGGGGCTTGCTAAGTTGCTGACAGACTCACTATGTTGCTGAGGCTGGCCTTGAACCTGTGATCCTCTTGTGTCAGCCTCCCAAGTACTAGGATTATAGGTGTGCACCCCCACACCCAGCTTCCCATGGCTTTTTAAATTGCTATTGTAAAGTGAAAATCCTCCTGTCTATTCTAGTCATGAAACAGGTTCCATTCAATGAGAGTACAAAGGAAATGAGAAGAAATTGAAGTCTTACATGACTGATACTGCTACATTTATTTAGTACTGGCACTTTCTAGGCTGAGAAGGTATTTAAAGTTGACTCTGTCGTGCAGTATCTTTAAGAATTTTTTTTAGAATTTTAGTAGTTATCCAGCTGGTCGCTTGCCTTCTAGATTCCTTAGGAACAATCCAGATACCTTTGTGATACCAAGTTCCTGAAGCTCTTAATGATCCTGTTGAAGCTTTTTTCCCGAACTTGAAGTGACAAGAAGAGCTCCCACTCCTTTCTTTTCATGAAATACCAACATCACTCATTAGAAATCCTCTAACAATATTCCTGGCCTCTCAAATGTCTTTTGTAGACTGGGAGTGGGTGGTTACCTAAGTGTAACAAAACCAGTGTTAGCCCTTGAACATGCTTGCATTCATCACCTTGCTCTCAACTTTAGAATTTGGTAGTAATGAGCCGGGCGTGGTGGCGCACGCTTGTAATCCCAGCATTCGGGAGGCTGAGACCTGAGGATCCGGGTTCGCGGCCAGCCTCAGCTACCTAGTGAGGCACTCTGCAACTTAGTGAGACTCGGTTTCAAAATAAAGAATAAAAAAAAATAGGTCTGGGGGTGTAGCTCGGAGGTAGAATGCCCCTGAGTTCAATCCCCAGTACCGCAAAAAAAAAAAAAAAAAAAAAACAAACAAACAAAAAAAAGAATTTGGTAGTAATGTAGTTGACACCAACTGTCTTGAGATCTTAACCAAAAATGATACTGAAATAGGTAAGATTTTATTTCCCATTATAATGATATGCATATTTAAAAACTTGCAGTTCAGCTGGTGTGTAAGCTATTTGATTTTATAATTTCAGTTTTCCTGCATGCCTTATCCCCAGAATTTTTGGATTTTATTCTAGTTATAAATTTGGAGAAAATTAGAGTGTTTACAGGGCAATGGGTTGGGAATGATTATAATTGGTCTCCCTTGCAAGGTGCTTTCAGGCAGGTTGTTAAAGATCTTCAAACAAAGCAAGAACATCTTTATTCATATACAGAAAGAGAAGTTAATTTGGCTGGTAAGGAAGACCCAGTGAGGGTTGAATGTAGGGGTGCTCTGAGTCAGAGTTCCATTTCCCCATTCCCTCTCCTGGCTTCTTCTTCTTAGGTCCTCACACTACTCATTCCTTAGGTCTAAGTCCTATGTGTCCAGCCCTGATCACATAACATATGAGACCATGTATTCTAGAAATCATTTATCTCATCCCTGTCATTGATGAACAACACATGGAGTCTCAGCCCCTCTTGTGTCCTTTACCAAAGGCTGAACTGTCCCTTTCCCCTTAACAGTGCATGTGAGGGGGGGAGTGGCTATCTTATCAGAGAGTTAGGTGCTAGGGTAGCAGGCAGGTGGCCACTCTCATTCTGCTTTAGTGGCTTCTATGAGGTTTAATTAGTGTGTCTCCAGAAACCTTAGAGTCTTGGAAGGAGCTATTTGCTGATTGACTCACAGATATACCTTCTCTCTTCCCCCACAAAGTTAAAGCAGATAGTTTTTGTCTCTTCTGCTGTTTATTCCACTCTTTTTTTTTGCGGTACTGGGGATTGAACTCAAGGGCATTCTACCTTCGAGCCCCAGCCCTATTTTTTATTCTTTATTTTGAAACAGGGTCTCACTAAGTTGCAGAGTGCCTCACTAGGTAGCTGAGGCTGGCCGCGAACCCAGATCCTCCGGTCTCAGCCTCCCAAATGCTGGGATTATAAGCGTGCGCCACCACGCCCGGCCTTGCTTATTCCACTTCTGATGAAGCAACCTTAGCATCATTCTAGTGGAGTTATTTGACAGAGAACATCTTCAACTGTATAGAGGTATAGAGGTAGTGATCACTTGTGATTAACAGCTATTTTCTGAGACACCTAAGCTATACTAGTCTTTGAATTTAACTTAAATTCAACATAGTTTATACATTTTAATTTGGTATAATAGTCACATATTTAAATCATAAATAGAATTAAATGTTTACTTATTTATCTCTTCTTCATCCCTTCCTTTCCCTACTCTTCCCCAACAATTCAGTCCTAATATAATCAGATGGGGAAGGGCAAGATAGGTGTCTTTACCCGAGGAGGAGAAAAGCTACGTCTACCTCAGCAGGGCAAGGAAGGCATCCATGCTGGTAGAATGGCTTGTTAGGGAGTCAGAGCCTAAGGAATCTTTTTTTTTTTTTTTTTTGGTACTGGAGATTGAACCCAGGGGCATTCTACCTCTGAGATACACCCCCCGCCCTATTTTTTATTCTTTATTTTGAAACAGGGTCTCACTAAGTTGCAGAAGGCCTCACTAAGTAGCTGAGGCTGGCTGTGAACCCGGATCCTCCAGTCTCCGCCTCCCAAGTACTGGGATTACAAACGTGCTGTGGCACGCTCTAAGGATTCTTAAGAGAGCTTGCCAGGTAGGGAAGAGCAAAGTGAGGGAAAGTGGAGTTCTATCTGGTTGATAAGCGTGTCTACACAGAGGCAGTACATCACAACCTGGAGCAGGATTTCAGAATCTGAGAAGGTTAAGAAGCTTGTGCATGGAGAGGGCTACTAAAAATATGAAGGTGGTACTTGTATGGTGGAGTGGGAAGAAGTGAGTCTGGAACACTATGTTTTAGCCAGAGCAGGTTGATTAGGTAGGTTGGGGACCAGGAGCTATAATCTCTAGTTCAGAAGATGGCAAGTGGGACTTCCAGACAAGTAATAATGGGAGCCCTGCAGATGGGAGATTATTTATACATAGGGAGATAGGTCAAGTAAGGAGCTATATTAAAGGTAATAAGATCCAAGATTCTCATTGTCATAGAAAGGCATTATAAACACAGAAAAGGAGAAAATTAGAATAAACGCTATGGTATTGGATTGAAGTTAGTTGTCATTGTGAAGTTACAGTTTTCAATATATACAGATGAAGAAATATAATGTAAATGTGTGAATGTATATATGTGTGAATACCTGCATCTCTTTGTATGTGTACAGATTGAGTATCCTTTATCCATAATGCTTGGGACTAGAAATGTTTGAGGTTTGGGATTCTTTTGGATTTGGGAACATTTGCATATACAAAATGAGATGTTTTGGAGGTGAAACCAAAGTCTAAATATGAAATTCATTTGTATACACCTTATATGCCTAGCCAGGGAGCAATTTTATATACTATTTTAATACTTTTGTATATGAAACAAAGTGCATGTGCATTGAATCATCAGATTTCTGGCATTATCTTGGTGCTGAGAAACTTTCAAATTTTTTAGCATTTTTGTATTTTGGATTTTCAGATTAGGGATGCTCAACCTGTATATACATAAGAGTATTGCCTAATTCTTCCCACTGAGAGGACCTAGGAGCCGCAACACCCCCATAGCAATAAGCACACCTAGTGTCCATATCTTGCCTTTTAAATGTTATTAGTCAATGAAAGGAACAGGGAATCCTCGGTAAGTGGCTGATTACATGGATGGTAAAGGAAAAGAACTTGATGAACCTAAAACATCTTGCTGTTCCAGAAAGCAAAGTACTAAAAAATACTGGGGGGATACCAGAAGGGTGTATAAGCAAGCCTGAAGAGGCTCCTGCAAACCAAATAGGGGAAAATGTGAGCATCAAAAGAATAATAGAGCATAGTATAACCCATTGAATTGAAAAAGAAAAAAATGAAGTCACTATCTAAATGAATTAATACATAAATATACATCAAATATTTATATAGCTTTGAAATACCTTCCCATAATTTTTTTGTATGTGTGTGGTACTAGGGGTTAAACCCAGGGGCATGCTACCTCTGAGCTACACCCCCAACTCTATTTTTTATTTTGAACCTATATAATGAAGTTGCTGAGGGCCTCCCTAAATTGCTGAGGCTGAACAAGAACCTACAATCCTCCTGTCTCAGCCTCCCAAGTACTGGAATTACAGGCATGTACCACCATGCCTGGTCCCATGAAATATTATTAGAACAGGAAAAAATAGTTCTAAAATGACCTGGAAGTGGTCACCTTAAACAAGTGCAAAAAGGACATGATAAGTATTGGGATGAACTGAAATTGTGTGCAACCTGATAGGACAGAAAGAGAATACTATAACATCACTTCTGTGATATTTCTGCCAAAGATGCATAAACTGAATTTATTCAAGAGGAAAAATAAGGCGAGTACAAATTGAGGGGCATTGTAGAAATTAACTGAACCCTAAAGTCGTGAAAGTCAAAGAAAGATTGAGACCAATTCCATACTGAAAGATAATAGAGATAATAAAGATAAGAAAATAAAGAGAGATGGCCATTAAATTTAACAGGTGAATCTGAACGATATTTTTGTTATAAAGACCCTATTAGACTGGTGGAAATTTATTGGGTTCTAAGTTTAGATGGCAGTAATGTATCAGTGTTAATTTTCTGATTTTTATAATTGTATTGTGGTTATGAATGAAAATGTGCATTAGTCTGTTTAATGTACTAATGATGTATGACATTTGGGATTGTATTTACTTTCTATTGGTGTATGACACATTGCTACAGACTTAAAATTTTAAAACAACTGTTTATTAGCTCTTGTTCTGTAGATCAGTATTCTGCATGGGCTTAACTGGTTAAATGTTTAAAGTTTCATGACACTAAAATCAAGGCATTGGCTGCCCTGGGTTTGTATCTGGATGATCAGAGAAAGAATCTCCATCTAAACTCATTCAGGTTGTTGGCAGAACCCAATTTCTTGCAGTTATAGGACTGATGGCCCCATTGTTTGCTAGCTTTTTCCTCCTTTGGTACTGGGAATAGAACCCAGGGGCTGTCTACCTCCAAACTATATCCTCAGCATTTTTTACTTTGAAATAGGGTTTCACTAAGTTGCTGAGGTTGTTGAGGCCGGCCTTGTCCTGTGATCCTCCTGTCTCAGCCTCCCAAGTACTGGGTTTACAGGCATGCACTACCATGCCCAGCTCTATTTGCTAGATTTTGACAGAAGGTAGCTCTCAACTCCCCAAAGCTTCTTTCTGGTCTTTGCATATGGCCCTCTCCATCTCCAAGGCAACCAATGGTGACGCATGTAAGTCTTGTAGTGCTTCAAATTCTTCTGACTTTACTTTCTGCCACCAACCAGGTAAACCTTTTTCCTTTTAAAGCACCTGTATGATTAGACTAAGCCTACACAAATAACCTCCCTTCTGCCATATAATTTAACATAATTATTGGAGTAACATGAGGAGATGAAAGCTATAAGGACTTCCTTAAAATTCTGCCTCCTACAGGGTTGCTGGGACATCAGTCTGGTATCTTACTCTCAAAACATTCAGTGGAAACTGTGTGCAGTAGCACATGCCTGTAACTCCAGTACTTGGGAGGCTGAGACATTAGAATCTCAGGTTTCAAGCCAGTCTCAGCAACTTATTGAGACCCTTAGCAATTTAGTGAGACCCTGTTCCAAATAAAAAAAATAAAATTGAGCTAGGGGTGTAGCTCAGAGGTAGAATCCACGTGGGTTCAATCCCCAGGGAAAAATTCCCTGTACTTTGCTTTGCTACGTTGGGTAACATGGAATAAACATACTCCATCATTTTCTAGCACCAGATATAGCTATGAAACCAGTGAATATGTGTGATTCAACTAATTGAAATTAAATTAATTAAAATGTGATTCAACTAAGTCTCTAAAACATGAATATTAAATAGTAGTTTTTCTGGAAAAGAACATTAGAATGTGAAATACCACTAAATTGGTATATTTAAACAAGACCCAAAATTTCATAACATACTATGCAAAATGTTAAATATAGAGCCCCAAATTATTTGTCATGTAGAGAGCCATAAAAAACCTCTTAAAGCTTTAAGAAAATCAATCAATGGACACCAATGATGAAATGACACGGATGCTGAAAATAGACAAAATTTAAAGCAGCTACTTTTAAAATGTTCAAAATTAATTGGGCCTGGTGGTATGTGCTTGTAATCCCAGTACTTGGGAGGCTTACAGGTTTGAGGCCGGCCTTAGCAATTTAGTGAGACCCTCAGCAACTTAGTGAGAACCTGTTTCAAAATAAAAGAATGAAATAGGGCTGGGGGTATAGCTCAGAGGTAGAATGCCCCTGGGTTCAGTCTCTAGTATAAAAAATGCTCAAAACTTACATTATTCTTCAAAAACTAGTTAAAATTATCAGCAATAATAGAAAATACAAAAAGAATCTATGGAATTTTTAAACAAAATATAACAATTAAAATGAAAAAGTCAGCTGGGCATTGTGGCACATGCTTGTAATCCCAGCATTTGGGAGGCTAAGACCAGAGGATCTGGGTTCTCGGCCAGCCTCAGCTACCTAGTGAGACACTCCGCAACTTAGTGAGACCCTGTTTCAAAATAAAGAATAAAAGATAGGGCTGGGTGTGGTAGCGCATGCTTGTAATCCCAGCATTCGGGAGGCTGAGACCGGAGGATCCGGGTTCCCGGCCAGCCTCAGCTACCTAATGAGGCACTCCGCAACTTAGTGAGACTCGGTTTCAAAATAAAGAATAAGGCTGGGGGCATAGCTCGGAGGTAGAATGCCCCTGAGTTCAATCTCCAGTACCGAAAAAAAAAAAGAATAAAAGATAGGGCTGGGGGTATAGCTCAGAGGTAGAATGCCCCTGAATTCAATCCCCAGTACCAAAAAAAATAAAAAATAAAAAAATCACTTAATGGACTCAGTAGAGTAACGGACATAACAGAAGACAGAGTTAACTTGAAGATAGACCAATAGATATTGTCTAATTTGAACAACACCCTAGTTTAAATAGATAATTCAAATATCTCTATAACTATTTTAAAACTTGAGTTTGGCACTTGCTTCAGCAGCACATATACTAAAATTGGAGTGATACAGAAAAGATTAGCATGGCTCCTGTGCAAAAATGACATAGAAAATCATGAAGCATTCCATATTTAAAAAATTAACTCAAGAGCCAGGCGTGGTGGCGCACGCTTGTAATCCCAGCATTTGGGAGGCTGAGACCGGAGGATCTGGGTTTGCAGCCAGCCTCAGCTACTTAGTGAGGCACTCCGCAACTTAGTGAAACCCTGTTTCAAAATAAAGAATAAAAGATAGGGTTGGGGGTATAGCTTGGAGGTAGAATGCCCCTGAGTTCAACCCCCAGTACGGAAAAAATAAATAAATTAACTCAAAATAGATCAAAGACCTAAAACTCTGAAACTAGTAAGAAAAATACAGGGGAAACAATTTGGGATCTAGGTATAGGCAATAATTTCCTGGACAGGATTCCAATAGCTCAGAAAATAATAGCAGTAATTGACAAATAGGATTATATCAAATTTAAAAGCTTCTAAGCAGGGTACGGTGGGACACACCTGTAATCCCAGTACTTGGAAGAATGAGACAGGAGAATTATAAGCTCCAGGTCAACCTCAGCAACATAGTGAAACCCTGTTTCAAAATAAAAAGAACTGGGTATGTAGCTCAGTGTAGGAGTGCCCCTGAGCTTAGTCCTCAGCATTATAAAAAATAAAAATAAAAAAAAATTTAAAAAACAACAACAACTTCTGTACAGCATGTAAACAGTCAACAAAGTGAAGAGTCAGCTTACAGTATGGGAGAAAATATTCATTAGCTATTCATCTGTCAAAAGATTAATATCCAGAATATAAAGAACTCCAAAAACTTGACACCAAAAGAGTGAGTAATCTAACAAAAAAAATGGGCTAATGAATTGATGGACACTTCACAAAAGACGTACAAATGAGAAATGGATGTATGAAAAAATATTCAACATCTCTAGCCATGAGGGAAATGCAAATAAAAACTGCATTGAAATACCATCTCACCCCAGTTAAAATGGCTATTATCAAGAAAAAATAACAAATGTTTGTGAGGATGAGGGGAAAAGGAAGCCCTTATACACTGTTAGTGAGAATCACTAACAGTCACTGTGGAAAATAGTATGGCGATTCCTCAAAAACCTAAAAATAGAACTACTATACCATTCAGCCGTACCACTCCTGGATATATATCTGGAGGGATCAAAGTCAGCATGCTATAGAAATACCTGCACACCAATGTTTATTGCAACACTATTCACAATAGCCAAGTTATAGAATCATCCTAGACTCCCATCAGCAGATGAGTGGATAAATAAAATGTGACATATATAATATATATTTGAATTATATTTCAATATATATTTATAATATATAACATACATGAGATATATAAAAGATGTGATATATAATGTGCATGTGATGTATTTGTGAAAATGTGATATCGCATACATTATATATATATCACATTTCCTTTATATATGTAAAGAATTTATGTATGTGAAGAAATTTATAGATTATGTATATATTTTTATATATATATACACACACATATGCATGCGTGCATGCGATGATGTGATTCAGCCATAAAGAAAAACAAAATAATTTCATTTATAAGTAAATGGATGGAACTGGAAACCATCATGTTAAGCAAAATAAGCCAGACTCAGACTATCTCATATTTTCTGTCATATGTGGAATCAATTTTTTAAAAGGTGACATGAACTGGGCGTGATAGAGCATGCTTGTCATCCTGGTATTTGGGAGGCTGGGTTTGAGGCCAGCCTCAGCTACTTAGTGAGACCCTGTTTCCAAATAAAGAATTAAAAAGAGGACTAGGGGTGTAGCTTGGAAGTAGAACGCCCCTGAGTTCAATCCCTAGTACTGAAAAAAAAAAAAAAGACATGAAAGTAGATGAGGGATTAATAGATAAAGGGAAGGGGACCAAAGGTAGGAGAAAGATAAAAGAGGGTAACAGGGATGGTGGATTCAATCAAAGCATGTTGTATACATATATGAATGAAGCTTTGCCACCATCTTGGTTTTTGCCTGATGAAACCTATGTTGCATTTCTTTTTTTTTTTTTTTTTTTTTTTTTTTGCGGTACTGGGGATTGAACTCAGGGGCATTCTACCTCCGAGCTATACCCCCAGCCCTATTTTTTTTTATTCTTTATTTTGAAACCGAGTCTCACTAAGTTTCAGAGTGCCTCACTAGGTAGCTGAGGCTGGCGGAGAACCTGGATCCTCAGGTCTCAGCCTCCCGAATGCTGGGATAACAAGCGTGCACCACCACGCCTGGCTCCTATGTTGCATTTCTGACCCAAATAATTGTGAAATAATATAAGCCCCATACCATCTCATCCCATTTATTTTGGACTTTTCCTCCTAAATGTGTCACCTTGAACTAAATATACCTTCTCTCTTGGTTTGCTCATCACATGCAAAATCACTCTCTTGGCCCTCTATCTAAATTAATGGTACCAGGATTCAACTTTCTAACTTCTCTCTCACTGCCCATATCCTGTCAGTCACAAAGATCCGCTATTTATGCCTCCTTTATGGTTTCTCTACTTAAAGAATTTCCCTTATCCCATAAAAGGATGATTCCAGAATATCATCAAGGAAGATGTCACACTTGATAATCCTTAAAATAGCCCTGTGAGGTGGTTGATGGCACATCTTTGGAAAATCCTCATTCTGCAAAAGCACAATTCTTCAAGACAAAAATAAACTGACTTATAGAGATCGTTTTTGTGTATCCTCATATAGAGTTTGAGCTGTTATTAGAGATGAAATCCACTTGTGGTATATTTAGAAGATTGGAGGGAAATGTGGCTCTTTAAAGGGGGCAACTTTGCATTCCAAGAGAATCCTATAGTAGAGCCCTGACGCACCTCTAATCTCAATCCAGTTTCTCCTGTGGCCCTCATGCAAATATAGAATGCATGACTTTTACTTTGGATTCTTTTGCTCTGCTCCCACCCTTCTTAGATCTTTAAGTCATCTGATAAGCCATTCCTACCACTGCTTAAGTTTCTTCTACTCCTTCTCTGAGGCTTCTTCTACACGTACTCTGAGGCTCCTGATCACTGTCTTCATCTCACACTGGATGGTGGCCAGAGAACCAAGGGAGGAAAGAGATAAGAGAAGGTCATTTTGATTCATAGTTTCAAGCTAAATCAACAAAGAGAAAGAAAAAAGTCATTCTGCATTCCTTTCCTGTATGCCAAAGATTACCCATCAAGGCCATATAGCATTGTGCTTTTGGAACTAACCAATCAAAAAGTAGTAAAAACTCCTCTTCATGGATTGACCTTCTATCCCAGAACTTTGCTCACTTCATATTGCATTGACCCCTTATCAATAGCCAATGTAGGTTCAATGAAAATAACTTATGTTTCTTATTTTCCATGTTATAACAATACCCTGGCCCCTTAGGCCCAGTGAATGTTTTTCCAACTATTATCTGGTCATGTTGCTGGTGGCTTAGGGAATTTTCCCAGAACCAGTCCTTCCACATTTTGGCTGGCATCTATCTGTATAGCTCAATAAACTCTTTATTGTCAGAGACCTCATAGCATCAAAGGTCTGATTTAACACTACAAATCAGTTTTTTCTTACTAAGACTACATGCTCCTTTTTGTCTTAACTCTCTAAAGCTACTCCCAGATCATCCTAATTAGATATTTAGATGTTCTCAAGCTCCCCAAATATCTGCCTCCCATTGCAGTCTGATCATATTCATGATGTATCAATACTGCTATTTTAATTCTCACAAAAATCTCTCAGAGAAATGGTAGTCTGTCCCAATAAACTGGTCCTATAAAATGGCTTTTAACTTACTGTCAGGAGCAGAGTTCAGCTTGAAGTTCTTCTCTTTGTTTTTCTCTCTAAAAGTGTTGGTGACATCTATCATCTCATGATTACATATACCCAAATTTGATTGAACCCAGGGGCATTCTAACTCTGAAATACACCCCAACCCCTTTTGCTTTCTTTGATTTGGAAACAGAGCCTCGCTAAGTTGCTGAGGATCTCACTAAATTTCTGAGGCTGGCCTCAATTCTGCAGTCCTCCTGTCTCAGCCTCCTAGTTACTAGGATTACAGGTATATGCCACTGTGCCTTGGTAAATTTGTTAATCTTGATGCTCTCATTCAGCTACCATTTTTTCCAAAGGACTAACATATATCTCTTCCTCCCTCCCCCATGAATAATTAACTTTGAAATAATTAAAACATTTCAAGGATAATAAAATGAATGCTTTACATTTTTTCAAAAATAATAAAGTAACTTTCTGCATGAAGATGATAGTGACCAATCAATATTTTGCCAACTGCTTTATCTCTGTGTATGTGTTCATGTGAGTTATATATATTCTTTTTCATCACTGAGCTATTTTAAAACTAACCATAGACAGCATAATACTTCAGTACCAAAGAAACAAGAAACTGAGAAACAGGTACAGAAAAATATGGGAAGGATATGCCCTCAGTTGTATTTGCTAGAGATTCCCAAAATCAACTTTCTTTGGTACTGGGGATTGATCGCAGGGACATTCTACCTCCAAGCTACATCCAGGATCTGTGAGTCTCTTTAAGTTGCTGAGACTGGCTTCCAACCTGCAATCCTATCTCAGCTTCTCAAGTATTGGAATTAGAGGCATGCATGACCACATCTGGCTCTCTATATATCAATTTCAAAATGTTCTTTGAAAATGGTGTTTATTTCTATTTTGTTTTGAGAAATTAATATAACTATAGGTGAATATTTGCAAAGCAGCTATAAAATGCCATCATGTGACCAAAGGCAGAACTACAGCATAAATTTAGTTGACAAAGAGAGTGGTTAACATAGAGAGGGGAAGGTTCTCAGCCAGGACCCACCCACAGAGGCTAAACACACTGGATTTTTCTCAGAAATAAGATGTAAAGCCAGATGTGGTGGCGCACACTTGTAATCCCAGTACTTGGGAGGCTGAGACAGGAGGATCTCAGGTTCACAGCCAGCCTCCGCTACTTAGTGAGACCCTCGGCAACTTAGTGAGACCCTGTTTCAAAATAAAGTATGGAAAAAAAATAGGGTTGGGGGTGTAGGGTTGGAGGTAGAATGTGCCTGGGTTCTATCCCTAGTACCTCAAAAAAAAAGATGGAAAAAGAAACAAATGAGGAACTGAAAGAGCCAACAGCCCCTATGTCAGTCAAAGAGAAAGAAAAATTGGAATTATACAGTTTTCACCCTTATGATATTTTAAAGCTCCATGTTATGCTTTGGATCTAAAATGTCCCCCAAAGGTTCCTCAACACAGCAATGTCCAGAGGTGGGGCTTTTGGGAAGTGATTAGATCATGAGGGCTCTGATCTTAAAAATGGACCAATCCATTGATGGATTCATAGTTGAAGGGAGCAGGTCCTTAAGGGTGTGCTCTTAAGGACTACAGCTTGCCCCCAGCCCCTTTCACTCTTGCTTTCTGCCATGATATGAGTGGCTTTCCTCTGCCACAGTGTTCTGCCTTGCTTCAGGCCCAAAGAAATGGAGGCAAGTGACCAGGACTGAAACCCCTGAAACTAAATTAAATGAGTCAAAAATCTTTCCTCCTTTAAGTTGTTTTTCTAAGTAGTTTGTCACAGCAACAGAAAACTGACTACCTCATTCCATATACTCTGAAAAAGGTAAAACTGGAAATACAGAGAAGGATAACAACAAAGCTATTAATATTCAATAATAACAAAATCTAGAATTATTCACTTTATATATTTATATATATATCCTCCATTTGTATGTGTGTGTGTTGAGTAACTGGAGTTTTCATGGAACAGTATGTCAGGAACTGGCATTCTATGTTAGTGACATGTTTGCACATATTTTGTAATTCATGATAATTAGATTCTCCTCATGATTTTGAATTTTCTGGCAGATAACTAAATAAAACAAAAGTGTAGAGGGTCGGTTTTCTCATCCTGCAACACAGAAACAGCACCAGACTGCATCAAATATGTAAATAGAGAAGTCAGTTATTGCTCTTAAAATTCCAAATGAATGACAGTTATTCTATTTAGCTGGTGTGGAAGACATTTGTTTTATATAAGGAACAAGGCTAAGTGAAGGAAGGAGCTTTGGATTTTGTTTAAAAAGGTGGTGTAGGGTCAAGGAAGCACCTACTTCTTGAGTTCCTTTATGAGCATTATGTCAATGATGATGGAGAAGATGATGATGACTGCCCATCTAACATTCTCTGAAGGTATATTATATAACCAGCATTTACTTATTTTTCCGAATTTACTTTCCACAACCCAGTCAGTCAGTCTGTCTGTATCTATCTCTATCTATCTATCTATCTATCTATCTATCTATCTATCTATCTATCTTAGCACTGAAGATTGAACCCAGTGGCATTCTACTTCTGAGCTCCACCCACATCATATCAGTTTTTATTTTTGGAACAGGGTCTCACTAAGTTGCTGAGAGTCTTGCTCAGCCTGCAAGTGCATAGGGTTGGGAATCTGAGCAAGGTGGGAGAGGGATTGGTGAGGTCTTGTCTGCTGGCTAACTTCATTTTTGCTCCAGTTGGTTTGGAGGCTTCTTCAATGGCCTCAGGGAAGGGTGAGCCCCTTCTGCATCAACCTTAAGTTACATGGTCACACCCAGTGCAGACACCTGCTTGGATCTCAAAGACCATCCCAACCAATGGTCCAGTTAGTAAGCTTTGGACCTTTACCTCCTCTACAAAACCATCCTCAAAAGAGAAAGGGCAAAGGAGGGACAGGCCACATGCCTTACCCTGAAACGGGGACAGTCGACTTCCTGCAGGTAAGTATGTCCAGGGCAGTATGCCCATCAGCTCTGGAGGGCCTGGTGCCCACTGCAGGCTGGAGCAGAGGAACCAAAGGCAAACCCACCCCAGAGAGGAGTGTGGCTTGGGGGAGCCCCTCCACATCCTTCCTGAGAGCCCCCTGACAGCACCCTCAGTGCCAGGGTGCTGTCGTATCCTGTCTTATCAAACTGGCACAGAGAGCCCCTATGATCTTAAGATAGTATGTCATTCCAGCTGGAATTCCAGGCTGCCATAACCTTGAAGAATGGAAAGCTCCCAAATGCCATTACAAAGTGAACATACAAAAACAAAATAACAAGCCAGGCATGATGGCGTGCACTTGTAATCCCAGCATTCGGGAGGCTGAGACCAGAGGATCTGGGTTCGAGGCCAGCCTCAGCTACCTAGTGAGGCACTCCGCAACTTAGTGGGACTCGGTTTCAAAATAAAGAATAAAAAAAAAAACAGGGCTGGGGGTGTAGCTCGGAGGTAGAATGCCCCTGAGTTCAATCCCCAGTACCGCAAAAAAAAAAAAAAAAATGAGTGCAGAGAGATGGCTCAGTCTTTTATGAGATGATCACCTGACTTGGAATTTATTTCTGATACATTTTACTCATATCAGAAGAAGAGAATGCTGGGCTAAGCATGATGTTTTAGTAAGAAATAATAATAATAATTTCACATTACATTTTCTCCCTTGGCTTTTTATCTTGCAAGTCAACTTTTACCTTTTTGTGTGTGGGGTGGGGGGTACTGGGGATTGAACTCAGGGGCATTCTACCTCCGAGCTACACCCCCAGCCCTATTTTTAATTCTATACTTTGAAACAGGGTCTTCCTAAGTTGCGGAGTGCCTCACTAGGTAGCTGAGGCTGGCCTCGAACCCGGATCCTCCAGTCTCAGCCTCCCAAATGCTGGGATTACAAGCATGTGCCACCAAGCCCGGCTTTCTACTTCTGAGTTCCACCTCCAGCCAGCTTCAAGGCCAGCCTTAGCAACTTAGCAAGACCCTGTAGTCCTCCTGTCTCAACCTTCCAAGCACTGGAGTTACAGGTATATGCTACCACACCTGACAGCTGTTATTTTGAATTTCTTATCCAGAGTGTGCATCAGTGGATTTTAGGTGGGGCCCAGAAATCAGCATTTTCAAGATGCTCCACAGCTGAATCTGATGCAAGTGATTATGCAAGCTACTTTGGTAAAATATTTGGAGTGCAATCCACTTTCTGCCCTTTTATTTATTTTTATTGTACGGAGGCTGAACCCAGCCAGGGGCATTCTACCTCTGAGTTACACCCCCAGCCCTATTTTATTTTTTATTTTGAAACAGGGTCTCACTAGGTTGCTAAGAGTCTTGCTGTATTGCTGAGGCTGTCCTTGAACTTGCAATCTTCCTGTTTCAGCCTCCCAAGTATTGGGATTACAGGCATGCGCCACCATGCCTAGCTCTCTGTTGCTTTTTTAATTTCGGTGTTTTGGATAGAACCCAGGATTTTGAGCTAGACAAATGCTCTACTGCTGAGCTCATCCCCAACCCTATACCCTGTTTCTTTTGGGGATTGCTTGTCATAACTCTAGGGAAACCAAAAAACATAGATTATCTAGTAAGAGAATTTAACTCTTTAGTCATAAGCTGGTTTCTTAGTAATAATCATTCAAAATCAATTAGATATTAAAAATGGTGTCAGTTAAACACTCATAAGTATGTGTTATATCAGGAGGAAAACATAGTGTTTATTCTCCTGGGTCATTATAATCCCTAACATTTATATAGTAGCCATTCTATAAGTACAATTATTTTTTTAGTGCCTTTACAAGTTTTTGTGGTCTTTCCCCCACATTTCAACAAGGGATGCAATGAAGGGGAGGGGGCTGTCCCTTAGACACACACGCTCACGAACACACACACACACACACACACACACACATCTTACAAAGCAACTTTACATATGTTTCAAGAGGGGATGTGATAGAAAGCAGGGGCCTCCTCCTCAGATCTGTTCCCTGCATCACTTTGTGCAGTTTACACATGTCCCCTGAGAGTCTCCTGAACCAGTAAGGCAGGCCTGCCTGGAGCCTTCAGGGAGAGATCATTGCACAGGAGGACAAAGCTTCACACCTTAGACTT
>PVLC010026797.1:6951-22507 GCA_004027655.1 Graphiurus murinus
CTTTGCAGTCTGTACTCACAGAAGATCACTGGAGAGCTGGGCGTGGTGGCACATGCTTGTAATCCCAGCATTCGGGAGGCTGAGACCGGAGGATCCAGGTTCGTGGTCAGCCTCAGCTACCTAGTGAGGCACTCCGCAACTTAGTGAGACTTGGTTTCAAAATAAAGAATAAAAAAATAGGGCTGGGGGTGTAGCTCGGAGGTAGAACGCCCCTGAGTTCAATCCCCAGTACCGCCAAAAAAAAAAAAAAAAAAAAAAAGAAGATGACTGGAGAAAAGCATCTAAACTCCTACTAAACGGAAATGAGTAAAGCATGTGATCCCAGAGGAAAAGCACCGGAGCCCAGAGAAAACACGGATCTGAGCTGACGGCAATAAATAAGCACACCGAGGGTTTGTCTCAGAGTGTGACCTGTGTGTGTTAATTTAAGGGTGGACTTGAAGGACGAGTACCAAACTGGTGAGCGGGGGAGGGACAGGGACCTTTTCTTCTTACTTAATTCAAGCCTCGACTCAGTGTAAGATGTTTTCATTCCCGAGTATGTCTTTTTTTTTCCTAGATGTTTTAAGTGTAGAAATTAGACAAACAGGAGCATGAAAAAAAATTTTTAAACTCTTGCTTCCTTCACCTTAGCATTTCAAGTGCATCTTTTTGCCTGTTAACTAGAGTGGTGTACCCCTGGTCCTATCACTAGATGATATAGAAGTGGAATATAAAGTCCTGCAATATTTCTAACAAGTTCTAATGACAACTAAAGAAGTAAGGTAGTCTGTGTAGTATTTTAGAAAGCAATCCTATTTGGCTGGGCTTGGTGGTACATGCCTGGAATCCCAGCTACTTGGGAGACTAAAGCAAGAGGACCGCAAATCGGAGGCTAGCATAGGTAACGCAGCAAGAACTGTCTCAAAACAAAATTCTTACAAAAGGGGAGCATGAGGTCGGAGCTGAGTTGTAGAGCACTTGCCTAGCATGTATAAGACCCTATATCCAATTCCCATACCACACACAAAAAAGAAAACTTAATTTTAAAAAAATGAAAGGAGCTCTATCTGTCTTAACCACATTAACAGCTTTAAAAGAGAAAGTTTCCATAAAGAACAATCACATACACTACAGCTTTAGATATATTTTAAGAGTTTTGCCAGGCATAGTGGTGCACGCCTGTAATCCCAGTACTTGGGAGGCTGAGATAGGAGAATTGCAGGTTCAAGGCCAGCCTCAGAAACTCAGTGAGGCCCTCCACAACTTAGTGAAGACCTGTTTCAAAATAAAAAATAAAACAGGGCTAGGGATGTAGCTCGGAAGTAGAATGCCCTGGGTTTAATCCCTAGTACCACACACACAAAAAAAGTTTCATCCTTTAGCAACTTATTTGAATTTCATGTTGATATTTTTGTTTTATTCAGAAAGTTGATGAAGTTACCATACAAATTAATTTCCACTTACTCTGAGTCTGCTGTGACACTACTCAATGCGCAGTCTAACAGGCCGACTCTATTTCGAGTTCTTGGGTCCCAGCACTCCACTCGACCCTAAACAAATAAAAACAAGTTTAAATGAAAGCTGCTTTAGGAAAAATTGTAAAGAGACACAAAAATAATATTTATTAATACTGATTATCCGCTAGGGGATAAAAATTTAACTTTCTGCCTTATATCCTTTTTAGTACTATTTAAATATTTTACTATGAGATTATTTTCTTTTATAATTAAAAACAGGAAAAAATTGATACTGAAAAGGTCCAAATATATATATAATCCTTGATTAGACCTTGGATTAAATGTGTGGGAGGAAAAAGCTACAAAAGACATTTTGGTATAAGTATGGAAATTTAAATATTGTAATACTTAAATATGGTAACACTGTATCAGTGTTAAACCCTTAACATATAATTTTATTATATCAATACTAAGTTTCTTAGAAACAACAATGATACAATGTATTCAACATTCAACAGTATTATAGCTACACACTTGTAATCCCAGCATTTGGGAGGCTGAGACCGAAGGATCTGGGTTTACGGCCAGCCTCAGCTACCTAGTGAGGCACTCCACAACTTAGTGAGACCCGGTTTCAAAATAAAGAATAAAAAATAGGGGCTGGTGGTAGCTCGGAGGTAGAATGCCCCTGAGTTCAATCCCTAATATGGAAAAAAAAAAAAAAAAGGACAAACAGTATTATAAGATATTCAGTGATAGTATCGTAACACTTATTTGTTTTATCAACCTCATATGTCCTGTTTTAAATCCTAACCTCTAATATAAATATAAAAATAATTTGAGTAAAGAATATTAATTTCATTTATGTGAGATTGGTTTAATATAGTACATCAGAACAATGGAATCTTATCCACCAATTAAAAAAGATGTTCTGGAAATGCAACTTTCTGCCTTACATCCTTTTCAGTGATGGAATCTTTGCCTAGCATGCACAAGGTCCTGGGCTTGATCCCTAGCACTATGAAACAAACAGACAAACTAGTTTAGCACCATAAGTAATTATAAATACCAACACACAAAGATGCACATTATATACTGGTATGATAAAAAAAAAAGCAAAGGGAGAAACATGTTGGAATATAATTTCATTTTTATGATTCTTTCAAAAGTATACACACATACATATGCATATATGCTTAGGAAAAGGATACTAGTCCAAACCATTAAAGTTAGTGCTGGTGACTGGAAGGTACAGGACAGAATCTTTTCTATTACATACTTCTGACAAATTTGCATTTTTTAAACTATGAGTATTTATCATAATTCCAACGACAAAACAAAAATCTAAAAAAATTCTTGACATGCATGAAAGACCCCAATTCGAAAGTATTGTAACTTAAATGAAGTGCGTTGTATATGTGCATTTAATGTTTACTGACTGATACTGTATGAATGTACAAGTCACTATCCTCTACCTTTCCGGTTTGTGTTATTTTATACAGGTTATTTCATGTAAATGTCACCCATACTTCTGAACAGAGGGTAGGCAGTACAGTCATGTGGCTTCATGACAGGGATGCACTCTAAGACCTGTATCACTGAGCAGTTTCATCACTGTGTGAACACCACAAGCTAGGAGGGCCACATCACTAGGCCACAGAGCCTCACGGGACCACCATCGTGGGTGTGGTCTAATGTGGACAGAAATGTCATTAAGTGGTTTGTGACTACATTATTGCTTCACCAGTGAAGACACTCGGCATCCGGAAAAGTAACTAACCTAGACATGAAACTATCCAGTAAGCGAGAGAGCTGGGGCTCTTTCTGTAAGAAGCAGCATGGCTATCTGCAATCTCCCCGGGGCTGACGATCCAGGGGCAACGGAGCGCTGTGCGCAGCTGCCTCTCGTCAACTTCCCCGGGTTCAGTGTCCTGGTCTGCCCCAGGGACAGACGGAAGCTGTGACAGCTGGGTCTCTGTGCGCACATGTGTTACATGCAAAACACAAACCTGTGCTATCACCTCATCACCATTTTGCTCTAAGGAATCAAACAACTCCGTCTCTAAATAAAAACTGCATTCATTGTCAAATGTAAAACAAATATTTTAAAAAATAAAGTCAACATATGCATACCTCAATTGTTCCTGTGGCAAACAAGCCATGCACTGAATTTATGTCACAAACATTATTCTCCCTAAAGCAGTAAAGCAACAAGGGAAAAATTACAAGTTAGCACCTACTTTGAGGAGAACAAACTTTCCAAACACACAATCAATCCAAATTCTCTCATTCCTGTGTAAATGAAAACCAGCGAGGCATGAAAGAGTCAAGAGCTCGGCTCATAGTCCTGGAGTTTGATTCCCAAGGTGACACACAATGCCAGCCTTCCTTCTGAAACACGATTCCACCCTCTGAGAAGAAAGGCTCATCCTATTTTCTTCAAGGCAAGGTGGCTTTCTTAAGATCACAGGCATCACTGTGACGATCCTGAGATCCTGAGACCTGGGCACACTGATTGGAGCCTCATTTTCTCCTTGTAAAGTGGATATTTCACTTGCCTCATTGGGTCCTTATGAGGATTAAATGCAAATAGGAGCTGATTATTAGTGAGGGCCTCCAAAAAACGCTCAGCAGTGTATAAAAGACACTCATAAATAATTGTGTGTGTGTGTGTGTGTGTGTCTGTGTAGGTGTGTGTGTGTGTGTGTACACAGTACTGGGAACTGGGCCCAGAGGCATTCTACCACGGACTTATATCCCCAGACCTTTTATTTTGAAACAGGGTCTCGCTAAGTTGCTAAGGATCTTGCTAGGTTGTTGACACGGGCCTTCAACTTGTAATCCTCTTGTCTCAGCCTCCCAAGTAGGATTACAGGCATGTGCTACCCTACCCAGCAATAGCTTTTATGATAAACAGGAAATTATGCAGCTAAAGAGGAAATGATTTTTACTATGCAATAATGTACTGTGAGGTTACAAGGATTATTTATTTACTTATTTACTTAGTGGTACTGGGGATTGAACTGAAGGGTATTCTACCTCCGAGCTACACACCCAGCCAGATTTTATTTTTGTATTTTGAAACAAGGTCTAGCTAAGTTGCTGAGGCTGGTCTCAAACCTGCGATCCTCTTATCTCAGCTTCCCAAGTACTGGGATTACAAGTATGCACCACCATGCCTGGCTACAAGGTTTAAAAAAAAAAAAAAAAGAAAAGAAAAGCATTTCAAGCCAATGTGAAACAAAAATAACTTGAGTCTACTTTTTTGTCACTATATGTCCTTCTAATCTTTAAAAAGTCCTCTCAAAGCAGTAAAGCAAATTTTTTTTTTTTTTTTTTGCGGTACTGGGGATTGAACTCAGGGGCATTCTACCTCCGAGCTACACCCCCAGCCCTATTTTGTATTCTTTATTTTGAAACCAAGTCTCACTAAGTTGCGGAGTGCCTCACGAGGTAGCTGAGGCTGGCCGCGAACCCGGATCCTCCGGTCTCAGCCTCCCGAATGCTGGGATTACAAGCGTGCGCCACCACGCCCGGCTCTAGTAAAGCAAATTTAACAAGCTCTTTCTGTACACAGATGAGAACTGAGTCCTCCGGAGCCCTGTTGAGGCGAGCGGCTTCAGGTAAACCACTCACCTCTGAAACCCCTCCCCTCTGAGCCGGGGCTGCCCTCTCTGTGAAATGGAGGTGACACCAGGCTCTACCACAACATCTGTTGTCAATTTAAAAGGAGCCGATTATTAGTGAGGCCCTCTGCAACTTAGTGAGACCCTGCTTCAAAATAAAGAATAAAAAATAGGACTGGGGATATAGCTCAGAGGTAGAATGCCCCTGGGTTCAATCTCTAGTGCCGCAAATAAATAAACAAATAACTACATAAATAAGTAAATGGAGCTGATTAAGTGAAATGGTTGAATAATGCCTGGCACACAGCAGTTCACTCGGATGATTATTTATTATTCAACATGATGGTAATGATAGATTCATTCCTCAAGAATTTGTCTTTGAATACAATATAAGTATATGTTATACAATAAAAAGAAAAAATGTAAAAGCCCTAAGTGTCTACTAAAAAAAATAAAAATTAAAAACTGGCACTATAAGCTGGGTGTGGTGGTACATGCTTGTAATCCCACTACTTGGGAGGCTGAGACAGGAGGACCACAGGCTCAAAGCCAGCTTCGGCAACTTAACAAGGCTCTCAGCAACCTAGTGAGACCCTGTTTCCAAATAAGAAATAAACCAGGATGGGATATTGCTTGGAGGTAGAATGCCTCTGAGTTCAATCCCCAGTACCAAAAAAAAAAAAAAAAAAGCCAAAAAAACAAAAACAAATGATATGCTGAAGTGAAGAGATTCATTTCTCCATTAACATGACATTTACATAAACATAAGGTTATAATATTAATTGGAAAGAAGAGCAAATAAAGAGTGTTAGAATTCAAGAGCCAGGTGTAGTGGCACATGCTTGTAATCCCAGTACTTTTCAAGGACAGCCTCAGCAACGTAGTGAGACCCTGTTCTAAAACAAAAGAATAAAATAGGGGTGGTGGTGTAACTTGGAGGTAGAATGTCCCTGGGTTCCGTTCCCTGTACCACAAAAAGTAATCCCGGTACCAAGTACTGGAATTACAATTGTGCGCCACTATGCCTGGCTGGTTTACAAGTTTTGGAATTGAGCATTAAAATTTAAAGAAAATCTCCAGGTCTTTGAATGAATTCTTTAAGAAAAAACTTAATGGCAGCCTTTTAAAACTCAACTGCTCAGTTTTACTTAAATGCAATACGTGTTTATCTGATTATAACTTGAGCCTCTGGCTCCCTCTCTTGGTCAAAGTAAATACAGCTTTTTTTTTTTTTTTTGTGGTGGTAATGGGGATTGAACCCAGGGGCATTCTACCTCCGAGCCACTCCCCCAGCCCTATTTTTTTATTCTTTATTTTGAAACAGGGTCTCACTAAGTTGAGGAGGGCCTCACTAAGTAGCTGAGGTTGGAGGTGAACCTGCTATCCTCCTGTCTCAGCCTCCCAAGTACTGGTATTACAAGTGTGTGCCACCACGCCCAGCTAAATATAACATTATTTCTAAAACAATACTCACGCAGCATCAGTTTGTAGAGGATTCAGATAACGTCCTTGTTCTAAATTTAATCTATAAACTTCAGAGCTGCAAAGTAATAAAGAAAGCTAAATATATTGTACAACTACAATAGGCTTATCTTTAAGTAAATATAAACTTTAGAAATATAGGCATACATATACCATCACTTCCATTTGTAAAACTGTTAAAAAATTTTACTCTAAATGGAAACTATATTCACCTCACTTACAACTTTGTCATGTATAAAAGTGAGTTAAACCATTCATAAGATAAGGAAATATCATGAAGTCATTAAGTAGACTATTTACAAATAACATGGAGAATTACAAGCTCATGAAAAGAAACTATGTATAATATATACATGTATCTAAAAAGTATATATAGTGTATCGAATATGTATCTAAGAAAAGACTAAAAGAAGCCGGGCGTGGTGGCGCACGCTTGTAATCCCAGCATTCGGGAGGCTGAGACCTGAGGATCCGGGTTCGCGGCCAGCCTCAGCTACCTAGTGAGGCACTCTTCAACTTAGTGAGACTCGGTTTCAAAATAAAGACTAAAAAATAGGGCTGGGGGTATAGCTCGGAGGTAGAATGCCCCTGAGTTCAACTCCCAGTACTGCAAAAAAAAAAAAAAAAAAGAAAAGACTAAAAGGAAATACAATAAAGTACTAATAGGGTTTCCTATGGGTGGCATAACTTTTTTTTTTTGGTACTGAGGATTGAACCCAAGGGCATTCTACTCCAAGCTATACTGCCCCCCCGCCCCTAGTCCTATTTTTATTCTCTATTTTGAAATGGCCTCACTAAGTAGCTGAGGCTGGTCAGAAACCTGCGGTCCTCTTGTCTCAGCCTCCCAAGTACTGGGATTACAAGCATGTGCCACCACGCATTTTGAAACAGGGTCTCACTAAGATGTGGAGGGCCTCACTAAGTAACTGGGGCTGGCTGTGAACTGCAATCCTCCTGTCTCACTCTCCTAAGCACTGGGATTACAAGCCTGCGCCACTACATCCAGCTGAATTTTTTTTATATTATTCTATATTTTTACAATTTTCCAAAGTGGATATGCATTATCTTTATATTCATTAAAAAAAAAGGTAGCATTTAATAAAATTTTAGAATGCTATGCAATAGGACTAAGAAGCTGACTTCACCAACAAATATCCTATAAGTTACCTATTGGCTTTCCGAATCTGGAGCACCATGCTGACAGAACTCAAGGGTGTAATTCATAAAAGATTCAGACACCTTGGAGCTTGAAGCAACTTAAAGGCAGGGACACGTCTTATTTTTCTTTAAAGCCCTCTCTCAAATGCTGTTTAGTTAACCATATATGGCTTTATAAAATGGTCCAGAGGGGAATTCATCACTGATACCAAACTTAAAACAGGAACTACATGTTTGGGGAAGTAAACTAAAATCTGGGAAAAAGAAAAATAAACAATATCATGTCTCATAAATTGGGAACTCGGATACATTGAATAGGCTTTTATAATTCCCATCAGAATTTCCTGGTTTAACTTCTGTGACATAAAACTATCATAAAAACTTTGATTATTAGAAGAGATTTTATTATGTGAAATGAGTTATTAGATGTTATAATGACACCACTTACACATTAAATGCACCAATTGGATTTTTTTTTGGCTTATTCTTTGTTTCGTAAAATATTTTTAATAATAACCTTCTGTCACTTTATTAAAGTTATTTAAATAGATAAAATGTACAGGACTAAGATTCAAGAAGAGAAGTTATTAGGGAGCTAAAAAGGAGAAAGCAAAGAGTGATTAGATCCAATACCTTGCACCAACAAAGTACAAGTCACAGGATGGATAGTGATAGGAGAAATCTCTCCCAAACTTTGGTATTCTGGTTTTGTAGTAAAAACCTGATTGTGAATGAAATTCAATATATCTATCATTGTGTAAGAAGACAATCTGAAAATAAAACAAGAAAATTAGTTTACTTAAGTTTCTACGTCAAGTATCTGTTTTATCATCACCAAAACAAGCAGAGCAAGAAAAACTCATCCTTGCTTGTTCTCTAAACGCACATGCACACCCACTCTCCGCTGTGATGGAGTGAAAACTCTGTTGGCTCCTTAATGCCTCCCTGCGTCGTGACGGATGTGCTGTAAGCCTCAGCTACTATGAGGAAGAATGAAGACAAACATCCTCCACTTACTTGGCACCGGCATTTTATCCTGTGAGCACCGCAGCAGCCTCAATGAGCATTCCCTCGCTCACTTGAAGGCACATTCTACTGACCCCACAATTCTCACACAGGGTTCAATAAACTCATTGTATAAATTCAATTTTAATGTACTACAAAGGTATCTAATAAGTCTGCAGATGATATTTCAATGTAAATATATGGCTCGTTGGCTCATGCCTGTAATCCCAGTACTTGGGAGGCTGAGACAGGAAGAATGTAGGTTCAAGGACAACCTCAGCAAGTAGTGAGACTCTCATCAGCCTAGCAAGAGCCTGTTTCCAAATAAGAATAGCCTGGGGGTAGAAGGCCCGTGGGTTCCACCCCCCCACCCGCTGTTCTACAAAAAAATAAACAAATACAAATAAATATAAATTTATCAATATTAGAGAAAATACATTGTAAAGTTACATGTGACATAACACATGGTAAACGCCTCCAAAGACAAGGATAAACTGTACTGCAGAGATCCCAGAATTGGAGACAATATGTAGAGACACGTCAGATAAAAAAATTTAATTTGGAGCCAGGTATGCTGGCACATGCTTGTAATCCCAGTTCTTAGGAGGCTGAGACAGGAGGATCACAGGTTCGAGACCAGCCTCAGCTATTTAGTAAGGCCTTCTGCAACTTAGTGAGAACAAATAATAAAAAATGGGCTGGAGTGTAGCTTGGAGATAGAATGCTCTGGGTTCAATTCCCTAGGAACACCAAAAGAAACCCTTAATTGCCCTCAAGATGACATTACTAAAAAGTTTTTTTTATTAAACTTAACAGGTAAATAATTAAAATTATATACTGTTAATTATATAATATTTCATGAATCATTTTATATTGAGTAAGTACTTTCTCAACAGGTTCATAGCTGTTAAAAATGACCATAAGAGTGGAGCGTGGAGGTGCACGCCTGTGATCCCCACTTGGGAGGCTAAGACAGGAGGACCGCAAGTGCTGCCTCAGCAACTTCACAAGACGCTGTTTCAAAATTAAAAAAAAAAAAAAAAAGGATCATAAGCATTTAAAGATGAACCAATGGCACCAAAAAATAAATCTATCTATCTGTGTTTTGAACTGCATCAGAATAGGCCACGATCACTGCTAGGTTAAGAAAATTAAACACACAACACTGCGAGTTCAATTTTTTTTCACATATTAGTAAAACAAAAGCAACCTGGACCACAAACCTAAGTTAAAATTCAACAATCAAAATCTCAACTCTATAAGATGGTCTAAAAAAGATGACTGCTACCAATTCTTAAAAATGTAAGGTTTCATATGTGATATGGAAAGCTAAATTAGATGGGCCAAAGATATCTCTACCACAGTTGTTCTAAAAGATACTGCAGCCAGGTGTTGTGGCGCACATCTGTAATCCTAGTACTTGGGAGGCTGAGACAGGAGGATCGCAGGTTTGAGGGCTGCCTCAGCAAGTAGTGAGACTCTCATCAACCTAGCGAGACCCTGTTTCCAAATAAAAATAAAATAGGGCTGGGGATGTAGCTCAGAGGTAGAATACCCCTGGGTTTAATTCCCATACTACCAAAAAAAAAAAAAAAAAAAGATACTACATATCATACTGAAAGTAATTAAAAGAAAAATGGATTATGTATTAATATACAACTATTTTAAATTTAATAATAAGAACATCTTAAGTATACAGATAAAAATAAATTCCATTTACTCATTTCTTTAGTATAGCTAGTACAAATCTATGCTATCTAACATACCTTTGAATAGTCATCAGATAAAATTTCAAAGGTGACAACTGAAAAACAAATATAGAAAAATACAATTATCAATCAACTTTCGTAATAGAGATACAAATTTGATGCAAAATTCTAATTCAGCACAGAAATTAGAAACAGATGCTACTTACTCCCTGCATGAAATAAAATTGCCCTATTGCCCCCAAAATACCAAATGAAAAACTTCAAGTTTTAGTTTTTCAGTATGTATCTAGATGTTTTTATAGAACTGAAACTAATTCACAAAATAAGACTTCTAAATTTGGCCAATATTTTACTGAGATGTTCAAAATAATTTTAAGTCTTACGAATATACACTAAAGAACATTTTTTTGTTTGTTTGTTTTTTGTTGCAGTACTGGAGATTGAACCCAGGGGCATTCTACCTCTGGGCGAGGTCCCCAGTCCTATTTTTTATTCTTTCTTTCTTTCTTTCTTTCTTTTTTTTGCAGTACTGGGAGTTGAACTCAGGGGCATTCTACCTCCGAGCTATACCCCCAGTCCTATTTTTTATTCTTTATTTTGAAACCGAGTCTCACTAAGTTGCGGAGTGCCTCACTAGGTAGCTGAGGCTGGCCGTGAACCTGGATCCTCCGGTCTCAGCCTCCCGAATGCTGGGATTACAAGCGTGCGCCACCACGCCCGGCTTATTCTTTATTTTTTGAAAGAGGGTCTCACTAAGTTGTGGAGGGCCTCACTAAGCAACTGACACTGGCCGTGAACCTGGATCCTCCGGTCTCAGCCTCCCAAGTACTGGGATTACAAGCATGCGCCACCATGCCCGGCTAAAGAACATTTTTAAAAATATTGCTTAAAAGCTAGGCGTGGTGGCGCACGCTTGTAATCCCAGCATTTGGGAGGCTGAGACCGGAGGATCTGGGTTCGCGGCCAGCCTCGGCTACCTAATGAGGCACTCCGCAACTTAGTGAGACCCTGTTTCAAAATAAAGAATAAAAAAAATAGACCCGGGCGTGGTGGCGCACGCTTGTAATCCCAGCATTTGGGAGGCTGAGACCGGAGGATCCGGGTTCGAAGCCAGCCTCAGCTACCTAGTGAGGCACTCCGCAACTTAGTGAGACTCGGTTTCAAAATAAAGAATAAAAAATAGGACTGGGGGTGTAGTTCGGAGGTAGAATGCCCGAGTTCAATCCCCAGTACCGCAAAAAAATAAAATAAAATGTTGCTTAAAAAAAGTAACAAGCCAAGCATGGTGATGCACACCTGTAATCCTAGTATTTGGGAGGCTGAGACAGGAGAATTGGAGGTTTGAGGACAGTCTCAGCAAGTAGTGAGACCTCTCAACAACCTAGCGAAACCCTGTTTCCAAATAAAAATAAAACGGGGCTGGGGGATATAGATCGGAGGTAGAATGCCCCTGGGTTCAATCCCCAGTGCCCCCAAAAAACAAAAAGGGGTAATAGTAACTTTTTTTAATGTATTCATAGTTTACCTGCTAGATAAAAACAAAGAATAAAAACAGCTGCTAGTAGTGGCACACAGTTGCCACCATTCAAAAAGCAAAGGGCAGCTGCACTTGATGGCGCACGCTTGTCATCCCAGTACTTGGGGGGCAGAGACAGGAAGATCTGGGTTCACAGTCAGCCTCAGCTATTTAGTGAGGCACTCTACAACTTACTGTGAGACCCTGTTTCAAAATAAAGAATAAAAAAGAGGGCCAGGGGTGTAGCTTAGAGGTGGAATGCCTCTGGGTTCAATCCTCAGTTCCAAAAAGGAAAAAAAAAAAAAAAAAAAAAAGCAAAGGGTGAGAAAAGTTGGGAGCTTATAATTCCCTAGAATACTTATCCCATTAACTTCCTTTCCCTCAATCCCAAACGCTAGCCCAACTGGTAAAAGCTGACCTTTCCCATTTCACCTTGCCCTCTGTGCTAGGCAGAATTCTGAGAACGACCCCAGTGACCTTCCTCCTTGTATAATCCCCTCTCCCTTCTCTGCCAGTGTGGACAAGCTTGTGACTTAGAGAGACACCATTCCTGTGATTATGTCACACTGTATGGTAAAGATGAGACGCATAATCATCTGAACCCCTTAAAAGCAGAGTCCCCGGCTGGCAGCAGAAGGCTTCATCAGAGAGATCTGAGCGCCAGAAGGACCCGGGAGCTACTACTGGCTTGAAGGCTGAGGTGGCCACGTGACGCGGAGAGAGGAAGCCTCCTGAAGCAAGCGGCCCCAGCTGACAGCTAGCAAGAAAGGGACCCTCATTCCTACAGCCATGACAAGCTCAATTCTGCCAGCCCGAGAGTGTGGAAGCAGACTGCTGCGAGCCTCACAGGTTAGGGCCCACCTGGCTGACACCCAGATTTCTGCCCTGAGCACAGAACACAGCAGAGCTGCATGGACTTAGGACTCACACAGCAGCGAGATGCTGAATGAATGCTTTAGCCACCGTGTTTGTACCAATTTATGAACAGCAGAAAACTAATATACATGCTGGGCATGGTGGCACACGCCTGGAAGCACAGGATTTAGGAGGCCAGGACAAGGAGGGCTAAAGGTGCGAGGCCAGTCTCAGCAACTTGGCAAGACCCTGTTTCAATATAAAAAATAAAAAGGGCTGGGAGTGTAGCTTGGAGGTAGAATGCTCCCGGGTTCAATTTGTAGAAAAAGGAAGGAAAGAAGGAAAGGAGGGAGGGAGGGAGGGCGGGAGAGAGGGAGGAAGGAAGGAAATATACAGCCCACCCCACTCTCTTTTTCTTGGTGTGTGTGGTGCTAGAGATTGAACCCAAGAGCACTCTACCACTGAGCTACACCACCAGCCCTTTTATTTTATTTTGAGACAGGGTCTCACTAGTTGCCAAGGTTGGCCTCGAATTTGCCATCCTCCTGCCTTAGCCTCCCTGGTAGCTAGAATTATAGATGTGTACTACCACGGCTGGCCCATTCTCATTTTAAAAAGCAGAAAAGCAGACAAATATATAAAGCTCTTTAGTTTATAAATAACTTTATAAACTCAAAGATTGTCTCTTACTCACCTTCTGAATCTAAACACCTTTCAAACTTCAAGGATAACTGATAGGTGTCATAACATCGAACCCGAGGTTTATATGTTCCTATAAAAAAGTTAACATGATGTAAAACCTAAAAATACACTTTTTATAGTAGTCAATATCCTGCAGAATTGTTAAGCATACTTTTTGCTCAGAGGTAGGCAGGATTCATTACAACCAAACCAAGCAAAAGGAATTTAAAAGCAGCCCCTCCCCAACATCCCAAGGGGAAAACGGGCAAAGGCTAAACTAGCAAGTCCCAGAAAATGAAACACCAACAGCTAACAAGTCTCACGAATCATCTGACAAAGGTTACAACAATTACTCTTACATATGGCTGATGATTAGCATAAATTGATACAACTTCTTGAGAGGACAACCCAACAATAGCTGTAAAATAAGTGATGTTCATACACCGTGAACTGTACTTCGACTTGTACAAAGTGAACCTGAAGAAACATACCCACGAGTATACAAAGATACGAAAAACGTTCACTGCAGCATTGTCTGTAAATGCCCAGGAACTGAAAGCAAATAAAATGTCCACTGATAGAGAAATGCTTAAATCAACAGTGGTCAATCCAGCAGAGGAACATTATGCAGCTCATAAAGAGGCTGAATAGACCTGTAACTCCTGACCTGGAAAGCTGCCACCGTGTAGGACAAAGAGACAGAGGACAAAGAATACGGGCGAGCACTGCAGAAAGCACCCAGTCTGATTCTGCCCGGGCGTGGTGGCGTACGCCCCTAATCCCAGTGCTTGGAGGCTGAGACAGGAGGATCACAGGTTTGAGGACAGCCTCAGCAACATAGCAAGACTCTCAGCTACCTAGTGAGAGTCTGATTCAAAATAAAAAAAAGAGTTTGAGGGTAGCTCGGAATGCCCCTGCATTCAATCTCCAGTACCACAAACACAAAAACAGCTCAATTCCGTAAAAACTGGACATTAATGCCTTCTATACAAGAAAAATTAGAGGAAAAAATACTAAATCCCCAGTGAATGTCTATCTCTGTGAAGTGCAATTTTGGAAACGTTCACACTTTTATGTTATAAACTTCTGTAAGGTTTGCATTCTATATAAGTTAATTACATTTGCAATGGAGGGAGTATTGATTTTTAAAACCAAAGAGATATCTTTTTTTTTTTTTCTTGTGGTACTGGGGATTGAACTCAGGGGCATTCTACCTCCTAGCTATACCCCCAGCCCTATTTTTCTTTATTCTTTATTTTGTAACCGAGTCTCACTAAGTTGCGGAGTGCTTCACTTAGGTAGCTGAGGCTGGCCGCGAACCCGGATCCTCTGGTCTCAGCCTCCCGAATGCTAGGATTACAAGTGTGCGCCACCACGCCCGGCTTACCAAAGAGATATCTTAAAAAGAAAAGAATGAGTCTTAAGTTTTCTGGCATGGATCAAAGCCCAAGAATTCATTTTAGAAAGAGATGTTTAGCTGGGCATGGTGGTGCATGCCTGTAATACCTGCCCTTGGGAGGCTGAGACAGGAGGATTGCAGGTTCAAGAACAGCCTCAGCAAGTAGTGAAACTCATCAACCTAGCCAAAAAAAAAAAAAAGAGAGAAAGAGAGATGTTTAGCCAGGCGTGATGGCACATGCTTGAAATCCCAGTACTTGGGAGGCTGAGACAGAAGGATCACAGGTTCAAAGCCAGATTCAGCAACTTAGACAGGCCTTCTGCAATTTAGCGAGACTCTGTTTCTAAATAAGAAATGAAATCAGGCTGAGGGTATAACTTGAAACTGGAATGCCTCTGGGTTCAATCCCCAGTATAAAAAAAAAAAAAGGTAAAAAAATAAATAAAAAGAGATGTTTAAAAAAGAGTAAATAATTATTGAAGCTGGATAAGTACGCTTAGAGTTCCCTATACTGTCCTCTGCTTTTATGTATGTATGGAAATTTCTATTATGAAAGAGAATTTCATTAAAAATTAAAAATAATCAAAAAATAAAAAAGAGTAAATATAAGCCAGGTGTAGTGGTTTACACTTGTAATCCCAGTACTTGGGAGGCTGAGACACGAGGATCCAGGTTCATGGCCAGCC
>PVLC010026798.1:0-22496 GCA_004027655.1 Graphiurus murinus
ACCTCTGAGACTCATGTTTGTAGAAGCAGGGAATAATATATGAAGAGCAGGCTCTGAAGCCCAGAGTTAGTCTTGTCAGAGTGGATAATTTCTTTTCTTATAAAAATGAATCATTGCTGATGCTTAAGTCATCTTGAAGAGAATAAATATTAAAACAAGAACTTGAAATACCCCAATGACCACCTAAATTCCTTTAAGCCTTCAAAAATCACATCAACTAAGAATATTTTCAGGTTTCCTGTTTAAAGTGATTCAGATTTGAGAGTTTACACAGAATGACTTGCAATGAATTTGCTCAGAATAAAATTAGCATATAAGTATTATTTCACATACATTTCTATTTTCTTACTTTTCTTTAGTTTCAGCAGAAAAGTCATCGCTTCTCCTTTCTTCAAGTAAAGTTAATCCTTTATTTTCTGTCTCATGTGCTATCTCTTCTTTACCACCAAATTTATCTTTCCTCAGTAATCCTTTTCTGCCATCTCTCCTCTAAAAAAAATATTAACATATACCCACCATATGATTTCAATTTAAACTGACCAAAATAACAAAGCAATCTGTGTGATATAGGGCATACATATACCACATTGGACTATAGTAAAAGCTGAATCAAGGGTAGCACTTGGCAACTGACAGGTAAGAGAGACAAGTGCTTTCTTTGTTTCTAATTGTTCAGATTTAAACACACTTTGTAAAACACTAGCTTAGGGGAGACTCTTGCTTTTGTATGTCAAACTCCTATGTGCAGTAAAGGATATTTTAAGGTGAAGTTGTATTCCTGGAAACATAAATTATATAAATTAATTTGTTTCATAGAACAGTGTAGAATAGGTATTATTTGACCATATCAAAATTAAATGTATTTTTATGTAGAACAATATCAGAAAGTTAGCAAATGCTTATAACAATGCCTATTTTTCTTGGAATTAAGAGAAAATTGTGACTAATATTGTTGATGGCTTTCTTTATTTCAAGCCTTAATCCCATATTGTGATTATACCTCAGCCTTTAACATAAATTTTAATATGCAGATATTTGAATAGAATGGAACTGAAAATATGGATTATGGAAGTACAAGGGAGAAGAACGGGATAAAACAAAAAAGACATATTTGTATTTTAAATGATAATCATTCAAATATTCAAATGCAAACTTTCCCAAACTAGTATCTTAATTTAGGTTTGGACACCCTCAAAATACTTCCATGTGTTGCTTCATACATACAAGTATGTGTCAAGCACTGAGTTAGAATATGGAGTCTGATACAGAGATGATGACTTGGTTCCCATTTTTCAAGGAGATTGCAATCTAGAGGAGCTTGCATTTCACTCAAGGCAGTGAAATATAATTTACAGGCAGCAAAATGAGATGACAGTCTTTAAAATTTATGATAAAACTTTGGAACCCAGCTGAGAACAGGGGCAGAACTGATTTTCAATGGTGCTGCTTCTTTCCTGCAGAATGAGAACTCAGCTATTGGTTGAAAGTTAATTAGTATCATATATAACACTGAAGGCAAAGTGAGTCTTCTCAAACTTTTCTATTAAGTAGCATTCTTCCTATTATCTTGGGATGGCTTTGCTGTCTACTTTTAAGGGAAGAAGAGAATAGATGAAATTATTTCTCCAGGTCCTTTTATTGTCATTCTAGGATTATATAAACAGGGCAAAAATATTCTTTGGAATTTAACTTCCCACTAAAAGATTTGATTGAGTTTGATAGGATTGAAATTTTAATGCTTTCTTCTAAAAGGTCCTGAAAACTGGTTTGAACAAAGGAAAGACAGTGCTGGTTTCTATGACACTTGAGACCACACTTTATAAAACAGGAAAAAACATACTTTAGAGAGAAAAAAATTTCAAGTATCTAACAAAATACACAGATTATTTGGGTTTTATTCTACTGGTAGGAATGACTGTGTTATTTTTGGAACTGGGACAAGCATTTGGAATTAGTGCTTTGATGCTGATAGCTTGTCTTTTATTACCTCAATAAAATATATTTTACTAAGCTGGGCGTGGTGGCCCACACTTGTAATCCCAGTACTTGGGAGGCTGAGACGGGAGGATCTGGGTTCACGGCCAGCCTCAGCTACAAAATGAGGTTCTCTGAAACTTAGTGAGACCCTGTTTCAAAATAAAGAATAAAAAATAGGACTGGGGGTGTAGCTCAGAGGTAGAGTGCTGAATTGATATCAATGAGTCTGCTGTGGGAAATATTAGATTCAGCAACTCTTTAGTTGAAAGCACTCCTCAGCAAACTCAGAGACAGAAGCATTCCATATCACTTAGGGTAGTTTGCTTTTACACTCAAGTAGGTTTTCTGACAAGGGCTTGGGAGTCAGAACCTGGAATATGGGTGCTTTCTGTACTTTCACCTGGGGTGGAGTTCCTGTGTTTCACACTTGTTCATGGGCATGATCCAGACACCTTCTCACTCTGTCCTTCACCCCTTGCATTGACAGATGTTTCCTAATTAGATCACAGAGGTTTTTCATCTCTGGAAGTCTCAGCCTCCAAGTCTAGTTTTTCTGTTATTACTTCAATAAGGTATATTTTTACTAAAAATACTTTTAAAAATTTAAAAATCTCTATAAACAAACTAGGTCTATAGAGCCTTGGCCTCCAACTAATGCTTTAGAAATCTAAAAGCAAAATAGGGAATCATGAAATAATGTGGGTTGTGAGTTGTTGGGATGGGGGTGGAGATATTATGCATGGATACTTCCCATCCCCTGCACAGCAGCCTCTGTGGCAACCTGTTACCCTATCACATTCATTCAGAAGGAAGAGGATCACTTTATTTATATTTTTATACTTTTATTGGTGCATCATAATCTCACGTCATAATGTACTTCATACTGATAATGACATACATGCATACAGCATTTGGTGGGCTTTCCTCTGGCTCCCTCCCCATGTTCCCTCCTTCCCCATTCAGGGTATTAAGATTGACATTTATATTCTTACATGTACACATAATATCAATGGAAGTGATTCCTTCATTGATCCTCTCCACCCTCCTTTCCCCTAGACCACCTCCCTGCCTCCACTGGAGTTTCTCTTCCATTGTCTGGTTTCCCTCTGGTATCTCAATGACTCCCTTGCTTCACATATGACAGAAAACATATGATCCTTCACTTTTGTTACTGACTAATCTCAATATAATGCTCTCCATGTCCATCCATTTTCCTATGAATGATATAATTTTTTTATTTATTGCTGAGTAGAATTCCACTGAGTGTATATACCGTAATTTTGTAATCCATTTATCTGTTGATGGACACCTAGGTTGGTTCCATAATTTGGCTATTATGAATTGTGCTGCTATAAACATGGATATGCATATATTACTATGATTTTCTGATTTCAGTCCCTTTGGAAAGATACTCAGGAGTGGTTTAGCTGGATCATATAGTGGATCCATTCCCAATTTTCTGAGGAATCTTACAGGTCCAACATATGGGTCTAACATAGAGGCACAAGTAGAAACTTTCTCAACAAGACCCCCAAACCTCAAGAAATTGAAACAAGAATTAATAAATGAGATTACATTAAAATAAAAAGTTTCTGCTCATCAAAGGAAAACATCAAGAGTCTAAAGAGAGAACCTATATAATGGGATAAGATCTTTGCCATCTGTTCCTCTGATAGAGAACTAATATATAGAATATACAAAGTACTTAAAAGACAACGCTAAAAAAAACCTCACAAGTAATCTAACAAAATGGGCAATTGAACTAAATATATACTTCACAAAAGAAAAAATACAAATAGCCAGTAAATATATGAAAAATATTCAACATCATTAGCAATCAGGGAGTTGCAAATCAAAACTACACTGCGATTCCATCTAAGCTCAATCAGAATGGCAATCATTAAGAAATCAAGTAACAATAAATGCTGGTGATGATGTGGGGAAATAGGAAGTCTTTTATGCTGTAGGTGGGATTGTAAATTAGTACAGCTACTATGAAGAGGGACATTTTAAACATCATCCTCAGGTATAGTTGCAGGTCCTTCTGTTTAAAATATAAATATTAATAGATAATTCCTAACTTAACCTGGGAATCCAAAAGGAGAAAAACAATGTTTTAAAATATTTGTACCAGAAATAATAGAGAAAAATATTGCCATTACTTTGTTTGATAGGTTGAATAAGATCTGAATATAAAATTGAGTTTTGTCTTCAATGTATACAATCTTGGAAGTGAGATTGCTTTCTGGGTCTAGAAAACTCATAGTGAAAATATAGGAATGAAATAATATGGGTTTTTGGTAGTTGGTTTCAAAATTATTAAAAGATGATTCCATTTATTAGGAAAAATACAATTGCATGTTTTTTGAACATTATAGCTCTAGCCATGTGACATCTTTTTTTTTGACAATTAATGGTTATTAGTTTTCCAGACCCTTAAGTCAGAATCTGGAGAGAGATCAAAGCTGGCCTTTGTGATTCTCTCCTCACTATCTATAGGAACTAATATAGTTGCACCCTTTTCTCTTAAAAATTATTTTATTAGTGTGTTATAATTCTATATCATAGTGAGGCTCAATATGATGAAAACACACATGCACACAGCTGTTGGTGTATTTCTCTTTGGATCCCACCCCACTCTCTCCTTCAATCTCCCCAGACTTATTAGTGAAATTGGTTGAACAGCTCCTTCTTTTCAGTGATTTCCTTGAATAGAAATGATTAGCCTTGTGAATGACCTCCATTAAGAAGACCAAGCTAACAGAAACAGGAATGGGAACTTGATGGCCTAGTTAGTCCTTCCTTCTGCAGCTGCAGACAAGAGTCAACAATTGCTTCCCAAAAGCTTGCATACATAATTGTCCTTCCTTTTGAGTGAGCAATGCCTATTTCAAAGGTGAATTAGACAGTTTTTCTTGTTTTTGACCAAAATGCCTGACACAAACAACTTGAAAGAGAAAATACTTATTTTGCTCACAATTTCAGAGGTTTCAGTCAATAGTTGGCTGGTTTCATGCTTTGGGCTTAAGGCAAGGTAGAATATAATGGGAGAAGGGCATGTTTAGAAATCTGCTCACTGACAGCCAGGAAACAAAGGGGAGGGAGAAAGGGGTAAGGGACAAGGTTTAGTCCCCAAGGATTCACTTCCTCAACCAAATCCACATCCCACAGCATTCACCACTTTCCAGTAGCCCATTCAGCTATCAGTGGATTAATTAATCCACTGCTGAGGTCAGAGGTCTTATGATTCAATTACTTCCTCAAACCCCTACCTCTGATCATTGTTGCACTGGGGAACAAGCCCTCAACACATTAGTCTTTGGGGGAATAGCTCATATCCAAACCATACCACAAGGTTATAATGAGGTTAAATGATCTTAAAAATATGCCCATACCAGCTGACAATGGCTCTTATTCTTCTAACTCTTAGAGCAGAATTTGAAGCCCACTAAAAATTAGTGGGAACAAATTCTACTTTCTCATCCCTCCTTACCAAAATTATAGTATTGATAACTTAAATATAATTATCATTTAACATCTGTCTTGACACTGGGAAGAACATACTTCTGTTAATGTGGTATGACAGGACAGAGCACAGCAATCAAAGGCTCCCACATATCTTCCTTAATAGCTTCTCACAGTGCTGAGAATTCTTCTGTAAACATCAAATGTGTTAGACATTAGAAACTTTGCAATTATTAGAAGAGGGCCTAGGCCCAACTCTCTAATATATAGAGAGTTGTAGAGACATCCTCAAAAAGAGCCCTAAAGCTCAGGAAATGAAACTTAGAATCAACAAATCATATGACATCAAATTGAAAAGCTTTTGTGCAACAAAGGAAATCATCAAGAGTCTGAAGAAAGAGCCTAGAATTGGAGAATATCTTTGTCAGCTACTCCTCTTATAGAGGACTAGTATCTAGAATATATAAAGAACTAAAAAAAAAAAACCTTAAGACTAAAAAAATAAAAAATGGGCAATTGAACTGAATAGACACTTCCCAAAAGAGGAAATATAAGCAGTTAATAAACATGAAAAATGTTCATCATTAGTAATCAGAGAAATGAAAATCAAAACTACTCTGAGATTCCATCTAATTCCAGTTAAAATGGAAGTCCTAAAGAATACAAGCAACAATAAATGCTGGCAAGAATGTAGGAAATAGGACCTCTCATACATTACTGGTGAGATAGTAAATTTGTACAACCACTGTGGAGTTCAGTATGGAGGTTCCTCAAAAGACTAGGAATGGAATCACTATATGACCCAGGTATATTACTCCTTGGTACTTTTTCAAAAGAATTAAAGTCCAGAATACTATAGTGATGCATGAATATCTGTCTTTATAGTAGCACAATTTACAGTAGCCAAATTATGGAACAAACCTAGGTGAACAGATGAACTGATAACAAAAATGTGGCATATATACATGATGGAATTTTAATCAGCCATAAAAAAGAATAAAATTATGCTATTTGCAGGGAAATGGATGAAACTAGAGAATATTAAGTGAAATTAGCCAGTCTCACAAAGTCAAGAGTCAAATGTTTTCTCTCAAGTGTGAAAGCTAGAGAGAAAATAGGAGACAAAGGGGATGTTAGATAATTGAGGAGAGACCAGTAGAATCATGGGAGGTGACTGGGGGAGGTGAGTGGGGAGGGTGAAAGGAAGAACTGATGAAAGAGACAGTTTAAATTACTCCCTTCCCGTGTATGAAGGTATCAGTACCAATCTCACTATTATGTGTGGGAGGGGTGGGTAGCTGGGGTGGGACCTGAAGGGAAAAGTACCACTAATATGCCTGTTTGTTTGAATGACTTTAAACCTCACTATGAAGTATAATTACAATGCACCAATGAAAGTATAAGAAAATGAGCTAGACATAGAAGAGACATGTGACCTTTTTATAAAATAATTCACTTAACTTTTTATTTACTTATAAAGTTAGTGGTTAAATGCAATGGTTATATTCTCCTTTTTAGGAGAGGTACTATTTTTGTAAACAGAGCCTATTTGGAAGCCTGATTATAAAGAAAATAGTATCATAACTGCTCTACCTGATCAGAGGTGGTGGTACCTGTTAGGACATCTCTGGAATTTCTAAGACTCCTTGGAACACAATTTGAAAACCATTGGACAATACAATCTCTAAAAGACCTTTGGTTCTGAGATACTATGATTCCAACAACTAATCACCGAGAGTTTTCCTGTTATTTGCTCTATACTCTGCTATAACACATGGGTGATTAGAAGTCCTTGTCATCAAAAAATGGCATGACGTAGGCAAATGGAAAGCCAAGAATACTTGAGGGTGCATGAAAGCCAGTCCTAGAAGGCAAAGAGAAGTGCTGTGTTTGGTAATAGACAGTGAGAAATGAAAGGAGATATTGCTCTTATTTCAAATTTAAAGCAAGAATCATCACCCATTCAAAGGTGTCATGCAAAGTCTTTGATTTACACAGGTGGTGGTATCCATTTTGCTACAGAGTTTGAGACTGGGGGTAGAAGTAATGATGGAAAACCACATGAAGGTATCAGCCTAAAGCCAGGTACACAGGTGTGATTTGAGAATCTATGAAAATTCTATTGTTAAACTCTAATTTGTAGCATAGTGATGAAGAGTTACTACTCATAAATTGCCTCTTCCACAAATTGGATCTCTCTGCCCTGGTTATAAGTTGAGGCAGGCAGGCAGTACTATACCCAAATGTGGCTTTTCTCTCACTCCAAAAGGAAAACTAAAATAAAAATTATCCTGAGAAAGAAAGTCAGGACTTGACAGAACATCACTTCGAGCTTAATAGTTGATGAAAATTAGAGTATGAAGGAATAGGGTTGTAAATATATGTGGTAAATGGTGCTTTAAGGTTAAGCTAATATGCAAATGCTTGTTTCTTGATAACTGTGTCAATTTTATACGTTATTATATTATTTGTTGCCCACTACTCCTTCATGCTCATCTCAACTAATTGCAAACTCTTTGGAGGAAGGGATATTGCACAGGGAGATTCAATAAATGCTGGTTAAGAAGAGGAAGGAAGGAAGGAAGGAAGGAAGGAAGGAAGGAAGGAAGGAAGGAAGGAAGGAAGGAAGGAAGGAAAGAAGGAAGGTTGGTTGGGATCTCCCAAATACTGGGCTTATTTTAGAACTAGTAGGAGGACAAGGGATAGATAAATCTAGGCTTTTAATAACTGGTTAGAGAAAAATTCAAGCAGAGAAATCCAAGTGGCAGCTGGAATGAAGAGAGAAGTCAAGCCATATACCTGTGACTATGGGAGGAAGGAAGTGGACATTAGACACTGGTTGGACTGGAGAATGCTTCTAGAGTATGCCCACAAGGCAAGCTGTGAGGAATTTTAGGTTGCTTGTTAAAACATTAAAACTATTCTAAAAGTGTATATAGTTTTAAAAGTAATTCAGAACAGTTAAAAATGCAGCTGCTTTTGGATACTGGAAGCTTTGGCTTCTATACAGGGACTACAGGGGAATGACTGAGGGTGATTAGAGAGGGGGAGGGGGACCAAAGTCATAAAGAATGCAATAGTAGAAATAATGGGATGGATGTATACAAAATTGCCAATTCCAATCTCAGAGACTTGCAGGTTGAGGGCAAGGGAAAGGGGGACCCAGTGGAGAGGGCAATAAAAGTTGTGTGCATGCATTTCTAACACTCTGTACCCCAAAATGATGTAAAATTACAATGCACCCAATAAATAAAAAGAAGTAACTGGACGTGGTGGCACACTCTTGTAATCTCAGTACTTGGGAGGCTGAGACTGGAGGATCCGGGTTCGCAGCTAGCCTCAGCTACCTAGTGAGGCATTCTGCAAGTTAGTGAGACCCTGTTTCAAAATAAAGAATAAAAAAAAAAATAGGACTGGGTGTGTAGCTTGGAGGTAGAATGTCCCTGGGTTCAATGCCCAGTACTGAAAAAAACAAAGTTACCTTTAGACAGTCTAGTAGAACAGTCCAGTAGGTGCCTCATAACCCTGCAAGCACGTTTGCACCTTGCACCTGCTCAGCAGTCTTGCTTCCACCTGGACATGCAGGTATGTATTACTCCTTTCACATGACTACTGGCAGCTTCTGGAAATTCTGGCCCAGCCCCAAACCACCCCAGGAAATATTACTGTGGAAAATTTGTTAAAAAAAAAAAAGAAAGGAAGAAAGAAAAAGGAAAGAGAAAGAAGAAAGAAAGATAGAGAGAAAGAAAGAAAAGAAAGAAATCAATTCCTCCTTCCTACACCTCTTCTGTGGACTACTTTCTCTAATCTTAAGGATAAACAATAAGTGTGAGAGTATGCACTGGAATAGTTTTACTTTCTTTTCATAGACACATTTAATTAAAAGAAGAAAGAACTAAGGATCAAACTAAAGTATCCTGTTCAGCTTTTTAGCCCTGCTCCATTCCCTAAGAACAATTGCTATCACAAATTTTATATGTGTCCTTACAGGCTACATTGCCATAATTTTGCTATCAATAAATGGTATAGAAATGGAGCTTTGTGAGCATAACATTTTAATTTAAATTATGCCTTATAAATAATATGTATAAATGTACACATATTAAATAATATATATGTATACATATATCTGTATTTTTTAAATAAATAAAACATTTTACTATTAGTTTTAATGCACCAAAAATGTATTAATGTGCATGTTTTTAGAGGAAAACCTAATTTTCTTTTATTTTTACCCATTCTGTGACAATGCCACCCCACTCCAATTATCACAGCATTTTCATTTTCCTTGACACACACACATGACCCCAGTGGTACTACTTGGGAGTGAACCCAGGGGTGTTCTACCTTTGACTTACAATGCCATCCCTATTTTATTTTATTTTTAAACAGGGCCCCACTGAGTTGATTCATATGAATATTGGATAAATGGACAGTTTCTAGGAGTGGAATTTGCAGTTTAGATGAGTTTTGGAGACTAATAGGCAATTAGCTAGATGAGGAAGAGGGACAGTTGTTTTAGAGGATGGAAACAGCAAATGCAAAGTCACATAGATTTCATCGAGCATGTACAGAAATGGGACTTCAACCATTTAATTCTGACTCAAGTTTAGGATGTGAGAGGGGATGATGAGCTGTGAGACTGCATTAACTCTAGATTTGTTTTTTGTTTTTTGTTTTTTGTTTTTTTTCTTTTTTCATGAGGGCATAGCACTGAGTATCCTTGGTGGGTTATAACTGATCATATCTATATTTTAGAAAAGTTTTAGGAGAAGAAAAGAGTCAAAATGAACAAAAAAGGTTCATTGATAATAAATATGTATTTAATGAATGAAGCAGTGAATGAATGAGCAGTGAATGAATCAATGTGTCAACAGATTTAGCGGCTGAATAGTAATTCACGACCTTAGTAAGATTACTTTTATTCAGTGATTGAGATGAAAGACATATTGATGGAAAATGATAACTACAAATTACTCATTCAAAATTTTAATATTTAAAATCAGATCATATCTCATTGTTTTACAAACTAGTTATTGTTAAGAGGTAGGAAGAAACTTTTTATTATTACAATAATATATTATAATAATGATCGTTATTATGTTATTATCATTATTTTGTTCATATATTAACTGGGTAGTTGCTTATTTTTACCTACCATTTTAATCTCTTGGGAGATTTTGTTTTTGGATATAAAATTACAATTCCTGAAAATAATGAAAACTTTGCATTCTGACTTCTAGTAGTTCTATTGTATATTTCTGGTCATGTTTAGTATTTGGGCCAGAATTTCCAAAATAAGTTAAAATAATGGTAGTGGAGTGTTTTATTTTTCTCTTGATGATGGGAATATGCTAATATTTCACATGTAAGTTGATGACTCTGAAACTAAGACTTTTTAAACATATTAAACTGAAGGGAGACCAATTCCACCTATTTTTAAAAAGGCTTTTAATAATTATTTAGAAAGTTTGAAATTTTGTCAAATGGATTTTTGGTATCTAGTGAAATTAAAGTATAAGTTTTTGACAAATTGATGTGTGGCCAATTAATATATCACATTAATTTAAGTCATTTTCATAATTTTATATCATCCTTATGATAAAATCTTCTTTGATATAGTATAATATTCTGAAATAATGCTGAATTTTAGTTGCTAAATTTTATACCGCATTTAAAAATATTTATGTTCATAAATAAGATTCATCTTTTATTACTTTATAATACAATTTTCATATTTGGAGCTATAACCCTGAGATATAGTAAATCTACACAATTAGTTATAATAATTAATCAATTTATACTTATTGAGTCAATAAGCATCTAGGTTGAGATCATGACCCAGAGCAAATTATCATTTTTATGCTCATGTATATAAAAAGGGGGTTTGGACTGAACTCCAAGATCACTCCAGCTTTAGCGTATCCATACAGATGGCGCTCCAGCTTTATTCTAATAAGCAAAGCTGAATATGTTTAAGAACAAGAGTCCTGTGTAAAGTAGCAATAGATCATGTCTTATGACTTTGACAAACTTAGATCTGAGTTTGAAAATAACCACCACCACCACCACAAACACACAGTAGCCTATAAGCAGTTGAAAATAAAAATGTTGGCCCTATAATTTATCTTAAATCGACTGAAAGATTGGAGACTAATAGTCCCTTGCTGTTTCACTGAAAAGCACTAAATGGAGGATCAAGAGCCCTGGATTTGTGTCTCACTTCTGCCATTTACTACTTTTGTTATCTTAAGACACTCAACCTTTTTAGGCATCATTTTTTATTTCTTTTTTTGCAGTTCTGGGGATTGAACCCAGGGACATTCTACCTCCGAACTACACTCCCAGCCCTATTTTTATTCTTTATTTTGAAACAGGGTCTCACGAAGTTGCAAAGGGCCTCACTAAGTATCTGAGACTGGTTGCGAACCTACTATCCTCCTGTCTCAGCCTCCCAAATTCTGGGATTACAAGCATGTGCCACCACGCCCAGCTGTGATATCATTTTGTTATTTGTTTTTTTTTTTTTTTAATTTTTTTGCGGTACTGGGGATTGAACTCAGAGGCATTCTACCTCCGAGCTATACCCCCAGCCCTATTTTTTTATTCTTTATTTTGAAACTGAGTCTCACTAAGTTGCGGAGTGCCTCACTATGTAGCTGAGGCTGGCCGCAAACCCGGATCCTCCGGTCTCAGCCTCCCGAATGCTGGGATTACAAGCGTGTGCCACCACGCCCGGCTTCATTTTGTTATTTGTAAGGTGAAATTATTTTAATTAATTTTAGCTCTTCAGTTCTGTGATATGAGAAGCCATAATAGAAATCTCTTAATAAAATAACTTTAATTTATGTAGTCCTATTTGAGGTTTACTTTTACAAATATTGCTTTAGTTGATCTTCTCAATAATGTTGAAGCAATTAGTCAAAGGAATTGTGACCTTATTTCTCTAGAGTGTAGACTAGAGAATTTGGCAGTTTTCCCAATGTGCTCAATAAGTAGCAGAGCCCCAGCCAGAGCCTAAGACTTCTAATTTTTCAACTGTTTTCTTAATATGACACTTTTTCTTTCATTAAATGCAGCAATCACCCTTGTATACTTTTCAAGCATTCTCTCACATTTTCCAGATCTTTAAATTATGAGAATACACTTTCCCTATTCCCTTGGGCTTCAGCCTTGAAACTCTGCTCCTGTATGACTTTTAACAATTGTAACAATAACACTTTGTTCATGTATATATTTGAATGATTTCCTGAAGAGTAATCCATCTAATATTTATCCCTTCTTTTCCTGATTCTCTTTCAGATAGCAGTTCTGTGGATGAAAAGGTTTTAAATCATACTTTTTTCTTCCTCCTGAGGAATCTTGTCTTTTGTACATGTTTGTTTGTTACATATTTATTAGACCTGTTTTGGTTTCTCTGTTTTAGTTGTGAAATGTGCATGTCATCCCAGCTTTCCATTCTTTGGTTGTCTTTTAAGTGTGCCCCCAATATGTTGCATCTATGAAGAGGTCACACCTTGCCAGCTGCGCTTACTTTAGCTTATATTTGCCAAACTAGGGGTCTGCTACGGTCAAACAGCATATGTTCTCAAGTCTGGCTAAGTCATGACCTTCCTGAATGATTCATGGTCTTCACTGCACATAAGTTTTAAGGGCAAATAGCATTTGGGATATAATGTATTTTCCTGGACTCAGCCAGTGCTTTTGTTTAAATGCTGACAGCTAATTTCAAAACCTTCACTCACAAAACACAGCTTTGACTTGGAGCTGACCCTGCTTAGCATCTGTCATACTAGGTGTTACGTGTATAGTGCGGTTGACCTGTGTTTCAAGTTTAGGTGCATATAGCTGTAGTAGGCTAAAATTCTATTTGTTTTGTTTTGTTTTTTCTTATTTTTCATTCAAGGCTCGAATAGTAAGTGGCAATGATTTGGATGCTTCCAAATTTTCTGCGTCCCAGGTGTTTGGTGGGTAAGTACATTTATAAACTTCTAATTCATTCTGCTCATCAACAGCACTTAACTGTGCTCTCAACTCACATTCTGAATGCCAGGTATAGGATGCTGGTATAACTAGTAAGCCTCAGTGTTGCCTTATTTTTTGAGTAAAGCAGTGTTTCTTAAAAAATAATGAGATACATACTCATGACAAAAATTCGAACCTGAATATGTGCATATAATTTCACACATATATACATATATGTACGTATGTATGTGTACATATGTGTATATGTGTGTGTTTAGTGGGAGGAGGTGAAATCACCTAACCAACTTAGCTTTAGCATTATTATTCTATGAACAAATGCAACCATACAATTTTACATGACTAAATATATACTAATGCAATTAATGCTGTTTTGATCTGCTTATTTGTGCTTAATGATGTGTGCATGAATATATTTCTATGTCAATACCTCAATGAATGTAATCTATAGTATTATTTTCATAGTTGCATAGTATTTCATTTAATGAATATATAAAAATATTTAACATTTAATCAAAAAAGAAATATGTGAGTTGTATTTTCCACAGAAAATACTCAAACAAGAAATATCCTCTTTAAGGTCCAAAATCTCAGACATGTACGTTTTTAGGCCTTTTTTCTGTGTGCTTGCATTCCTATCTATATTCATAAAAAATCAGTTGATTTGTATTGTTATATATATGCATCTGAACATAAATTAGCCCATTCTACTTGTAAATAAATAAGTACTAATTGAATGCTAACTTTATACCAGAAACTTCTGTAATTGTTTCATATATAATGGTTCATTTGATCCTTACAGTAGCCTCTGAGGTAAGTACTATTTTGACATTCATTTTACAAATGAAAAAAATCAATGCACAAAGCACTTAGAAAATTTTCACTTAATACAGCTGGTGAGTGGAAAATTCAATATTCAAGCTCAGATAATCCAATTTGAAAGTCAATTATCTTAATCACTGTTCTATATTGCTTTTGCAACTTGCAATTTACTTTTTTCTTGTCTCTATTTCATTTAACAATATGCCTTAAAAAATTTTTCATGTTATTATATCTAAGTGATACAAATAACTCAACATAATATTTATTGGTAAATTCTTCTATTAGTGAATTTTCAAAATTATTTCTAATTGTCATTATTATAAATTACAGTATACCAAACACATTGTAGTAGCAAGATCTTTTAAATTATAATTTGTGGACTAAAGCTTATACATTGCTTGTATATATGTATATATCTATATAAAATGCATTTATTAGGTATTATATGTGTTGAAGTTTGAGTATTTTTTCTACAACATAAGTAGAAACTAAATTATATATACATTTTAAGGTTTCTGGCAAAAAAATTCATGGTTCTGTTTTATAATACTCTCAGTTTTTTAAAACAAATCTTTTCTTAAATATCTCCATGTTACTTACTTTAAACGAAACATTTGTAAGAAAGTTTCAAAATTAAACCTCAGACAAATTTATATATATATATATTTATATATAACATCCACATACACATACACACATGTATATCATTTTTTGTTTTATTTCCCCAAATAGAAGTGATTAAGAGGTAATTTCTATTACCTCTAATACCTTAAATTCCTTAAAATAAATATGTGAAAACATGTCATTTAAATGGGTATTTTGAAAAATCACTATGAATGATCCATAGAAAATTTAGGTAAAACTATTTTTCAATTATCCCACACATATTTTTTCAGTTTACTAAAAATGATAACTTGAAAATAATTAAGTTAAATTCCCATCTAATTGTGAAGAAATGCTGCAGCATAGTACCGGGATCCTGGAGGTCTACCTGAATTTATGATCTTATTGATCCTGCATCTCCCCACCTACCACAGCATCCATCACTTCATAATGACTTGATTTCCCAACTTATGTCTGAACATGGTCTTTTATTATTGTCAAAGCAACAGAGCTTATCTACATTCTTGTTTTTGTTAAATGCAGTTTATCTACATTCTTATTTTTGTTAAAGGCATTCTGTGTAAATTTTTAGCTAAAATGGGTCATTTTTGTATTTTCAATAGATACTTCCCATGTCATTTTTTCCAAGGAATGGCCTATTTAAAGGACTTCCAAGGGATTTTAGAATTATGATAGTATAAGAGGGGGATGATAATTTTCAGTCATCAAGAAAATTTGTCATTGCCAAGTTCCCATGATATAGCTGTTTTGACATTGGAGCCTTCATACTCAACACAAAATGGCAGGCGGCCTTGAGAAAATGGAGACGAAAGTCTTAGGAGGAGTGAGATTGGGGTTGGATCATAGAGACAGACACTGGGGACTCAGGTACTGCAGTTAAAAAGATAGAGTAATGAGTTTCATTTATAATACTGATTCTCTAATCTGGCAGACAAAGGCCTATATTTATATGCGTATTTCACATTGTCTTTGTCCTTTACCTTGCTTCTTGACCTTCCTCCTAGGTATGTGTCACCCAGTTTTTTCCAGTCTTCTCTGTACTCTCTCCCACCTATTCTTACTCTCATCTACCTCCTGGGAAACCTGTTCGACATGCTGAGTTTATGACATGGATTTGTTTTCATTTCATGTTTAGATGATCTTAGAAGATACCTGGAATTGCTGATCCTTTCCCCTTTCCTATACCCTCCTCTACAGTGTCAAGAGGCATGTGGGGAGGGGGGGCAGTCAAAAAGCAGGCAGTCATGCTGGAGGGTAGCTCAGTAGTAGGATGCTTGCCTAGCATAGCAAGGTCCTGGGTTCAACCCCTAGCACTCCAAAGAGTGTGCATGCATGCATGCGTGCACACACACACACACGCATGCCATGGGAGCAAAACATAAATGTCTGGTCACAGCTGGACTGAGAGCATACATCATACTTGCTCCAGGAAACAGAGTGTAAAGAAAACATAGAACTCTTTTTATCAATCTCAGCTAATCATGCACCACACAGCCCACTCAGAGCTGAATCCTTAGCTCCCATACTAGTTTGGGTGGAGCAGAATGGCTGGTCTGAGGACTCGATCTCTGGTGCTCACTTTAGGGGTAGGCAAGACCCAGGCACCACCCTGTGGGTAGAGCATTGTTGGGTGCCCAAACTCATGCTGCATGACACAGCCAATACTGTACATGTTTGGTTATTTTAAGGTACTCTTCAGAGAGATAACATTCTGGGTTCCAAGTAACTGCCAATTTTTCACTAGAAGGGGAACCACTCCCCTCTGTAAGCCACAGTGTCATCTTTGGCTGCACCTGCCTTCCTCCAAGCCAAACAATGGCCTGGCTTTTGTCTTCCCACTTATTTTTCTCCTTTACTTTCCTTATCTGCTTAATTTACTAAAGTAGTTGCTGTATATTTTATTTTCATAAACTATAAAAAATACTAAATGGTTAAAATAGACTTGCAAACCGATATTAAATGGAGTAGAAGGTCTGAGTGTGAGATAGGGAAAGGAAAAGATATTTGATGTACACAAAGCAAATATACTTTGGATCTGTTTTGGTATTGTTCTGAGGATAGAGAAGCTGAATGTTGGAATATCCTGGTAGATTAATTACAGAATGAGTGTCTGTATATGCTATATTAATAGGCATGTTTGAGTCTTTAAAGGGATATTACTCATTACTTTTGGTCCTATTTGTAAACTCCTTGTACAATTCCAATTTTTTTATTTTGTATGTCAGTGTAGAAGATATTTGACTCCTGAATTTGCATATGCTTTTTAAAAATTTGAGGGTACTGGGCATGAAACCTAGGAATATTATACATCTGAGCTATACCCTAGGGATTTTTATTTTTTACTTTGAAACAGAGACTTGCTCAGTTACCATGCACTGTACTCGAACTTGTGATCCTCCTGTCTCAGCCTCCCAAGTTCTAGGATTTCAAGTATGTATCACCATTCCTGGCTGCATATCCTTTCTATGATTAATTCTATTCTAATTCTCATCTTTTTTGGGGAAGGGTAAAAATATTTGAAATAAAAATGCTTGGATTTTTTTTTTTTTTTTGGTAGTGGGGATGGAACCCAGGGGCATTCTACCTCCAAGCTACACCCTAAGTACCTCCTATCCAACCAGTACCAGGATTATTGAACCTTATCAGGAAAGAGGTAGGGATGAGAGAGATAAGGCAAAAGCAGAGACAGAAAAATGGAGAGACACTGCTGAAAGACAGAACATCAAGGAATTGCCAAACACAAAAAAAGAAAATCTTGTGTTTTGACCCCATTTTCAAATAGGAACAATTGCCAAAAAGCAAAGAAGAAAAAGAGAAACATGTGCCAAGATTTCCAAGTTTGTTCAGATTTTGCCATGAACAAACAACTTGGTGAGTGAGAACAAGCCAATTGTCAGCCAAAGTTCTTTACAATTTCTTTGTTTCATAATTTACCGTGATTAAATTAGCAATTTTTTGTTATTATTGTAGAACAATAGTTAATTTGTTATTAGCTTGAAACAGTAATTATATTTTATATTAGTTTTTCCATTATAAAATGTAATAATAATTTAATGCTGTACTTCAACGGATGTGAATCACCTGCTTTTATAGCAATATATTTGCCTCATGGCTAACTCTCATGACCCCATTAATTTATTGAAAGAAACTTCAAGTTTATTTTTCCTTTTTGAGGGTCACTACATATGCACACTAAAAGGATGCTTATTAGAGTGCACATTTCTTCATGTAATGAATAACAACAAAGTAAAAAATAAAACAAGAATCTGGTAGGCATGAGTTACACATTTACTGTTGTTTTTGTTGTTGTTTGCCAATTTGTTTCCTTATCACACTTTCTAAGCTTTATTCCTTTATTTGCGATGTTAAAATATTGACCTTATTTGTTAGCTTCCATGCATTAATAAATGCCGTAGTATTATTATATTGAAAATACTAGACAAGGACATCTAGTTTTAAACATTGTCTAAAGTATGTGTTTTTAAAAATTTTTATATTTACTATATAAGTATGTTAAATAAAATTTAAAATGTCCAAAGCAAAGAGTTAGTTTACAATAATAAATTGATACTATCGATACTCAATATTTCTGGCATATCTGACATTGCTTTTACATGTCTCTATAAAGTTTAGGAAGTTACCTACTATCCTCATACCCTCTTCCCCTCTCCTAGTCTTGGTAACCAGGACTCAGGACTCAATACACTCACTTAACATAGAAGCAGAGATTGTTCCTTCTTTTCAGGGTTTTTTTTTTTTTTTTTTTACCTACCTTTTCTCATCAATCTTCTTTCTAGCAACTGTCTCTCTAGTACCTGGTATTTGTTTCAGTATTTCCCATGTAGTTCACAAATCTGTTTCTTTCCTATCTCTCCAGTTTACTTCCCTTTTCAAGGGTCTGAAATTCTCCTAAACTGAGACAATGGCTGCTTTCACTGCTATAATCCCTTCCCCACGGGCCCAGAATTGACCTGCTACAAACATCCTTGTATGCTCTGAACCAAGTGTACCAAGTGTTGAAAAAAAAAAAAAAACGACAGCTCCCACCCAACACAGTCTGTGTCAGTCACAGTAGCAGGTCACTGTAAGGAAGTTGGGAGCCTTTGTCATTGACTTTTTGGTTAACTGTTTGAAGGAAGAGCTCCATTCTCTCTAGAGTTCACTATAGATTGAGTGCAATAAAGACTGTTAATTTATAGAAAAATTATAGATGCAAATAGGGTCCCCTCCCACAATTCATTATTGTGCAGTAATTTAGTCACTGTGTCCATTTTTTAAACTTACTACACTGTCATCAACCTCAACTAAAACTTAGTTTCGGTCCTCAGTGCTTTTTTACCTGGGCAATTGCAAACTGACCTTCTGACTAATATTCCTTCAGTTTTTTCTCCCATATTATCTTTAATCTAACTTGATGTGTATATTTTAAAGATTAGTCTCCTTAAAGCACAATATTTTTCTTCTTAAATTTATTGAAAAGCTCTTCTTCTTCTGTCATGTGGAATATAGATCTTTCTACGTGGGTATTAACATCTTGTCTGATTTTCATTTCTCTCTCTTTTGATGATAAACAAGTATTATCTCCCTTTTATGTGTTCCAATTTGCTCATATCATTCCTATAATATACTAATTTATTAAGTTGTATTATGTTAAAAATATTCTTATCCTCCAACTTAATTTTATAATCTGAAGGCATTTAAAGGAATCTGAATTGGTTAAGCAGTTATGGGAAAAGCAGCCCTGTCATCTCTTGGGTAGCATCAGACACAATCATACCAGAGGGTACTGACAGCAGCAGGAAAGAAGCCTCATGTGAATGCAGAGGAAGTTCAAACCCGATGATGGACTCCTAGTTATACCAAACCTGTTAATCCTGAACATTATTCCTTCAGCCTTCCCACAGAACAGACATTGGTATTTATATCCCAAACACCAATCACATTTGACTTTCATTATTTGATAATACTTCCCAAATATTATTATTGCATGAAAACCACTCATTGTATGTTAAGAAAGAGGTTCACTATTTAGATCCTGAAAATTCATGTGGCACCATTTCCACGTCAATACAGGATGTAGACAATGGCTTCACTCTAGAGAAGGAAGTCAAAATAACCACCAACTCTGGCAGCTTTTCTTTAGCTAGTTCCTGGCACTGGACCCTTCCATAATTGATGCATACAACTCTGGTTATAGCTCTTTGGAGCAACCTGCCCTCTTATCTAAAGGTAGCTGTGAATACAAAAAATACCAAATAAGAAGTTTGTTTTTTTACTGCTTTCTATGAGTCACTAACTCCACCTTTCTTACACTTTGAAGGAATTCAGAATCACTTATTTTCAAAAATAAGCATCTGTTAAAGTCAATTTTAGTGATATAAGTTGTATCATAATCCAACTTCTAATGCTAAGCTTTTCTCATAAAATTAAGTCCACCAGCCAGGTGTGGTGGCGTACGCTTGTAATCCCAGCATTTGGGAGGCTGAGACCAGAGGATCCGGGTTTGCGGCCAGCCTCAGTTACTTAGTGAGGCACTCCGCAACTTAGTGAGACTCTGTTTCAAAATAAGGAATAAAATAATAGGACTGGGGGTATAGCTCGGAGGTAGAATGCCCCTGAGTTCAATCCCTAGTACAAAAAAAAAAAAAAATTAAGTCCACCAGCATAAGCATAAGGACAGCACTATTTTTATCTCCTCCCTCTCATAACTCCCATCCAAGATTTATTTTCTTACTCTACTATCTACCTCAAAATGCCGCACATATGTCTCCATGCACTGCTAGTCATATTTCCTTCTGGATTTGAGCATCACCAGTAGCCACCAGGGACAATTCAACCTCCTCAGAAAAAATTAAATTTTGTTAAGAAACCTGAGGAAATACATTCGTTGAAGAAAAATTGCTGTGTGAAAGCACTCCATTTTTTCTCTGTGTTCAACTCACTGATGGAATATTTACATACCACTATACATTTTCAGTTCTTTAAAACAGATTTTTAATCATGACTTCTACATCTCTGTCTTGGCTTAACTTTATTAGGAAACCAATGAATCTTAAGTATATAGAACCAAGTTTAATCTTCTGCCTTCTAGATATTCTATGAGTTTGAGGCATAGTAAATTTAAATCACTGGTGCATCCTTTATAAAAATAGTATTAAGTTAGTCAGTATTAAAACAGTATGAATTAAGTAACTTCAGAAAATAGATTTATTATATTGAATAGAATAATCACCTGCTTTTGTCAGCTATTAGACAAAAAAATATTGAACATAGCCCCATTAAACAAAATGAAGGTTACTAAACCTGTTGGTTAGTTTCAAAATACAATTGATATGACTACTGAGTATGTCTAATATATATAAAACATTGTAGGGGAAAAATAGAGGAGCACTCAATAGCTATAAAATGATTAATGTATTTCCCAAGAAAGGATATACAGAGAATATATTTTAGTTTCTCTTAGTACAAATGTTATCACATTTCATGAAGATAGATAACAGATTGCCTCATAAGGCAGACTGTATAATAGTGCAATAGAGCAATAAAATAATAACTGTGAATAAATAGCATGCTTCTCTCACCTTATGTTTTCTAATTCCTTCTTACTTATTTAAAGCAGCAGATTTGCTCAATCCATAATACTACCAGAACTGCATGCTACCAGAACTGCACTGTAACTCTCAGATATGACAAATTCTAAATCTAAGACTAGATTAAGCTATTTTTTAGTTTTTAGTTTCCCTTAACATTTAGAAAGAGTAAGAAATATAATAAAATGTAAATATGAAGAGGTATCTCACATGCCATTTTAAAAATAGAATAATGTCTCAAACTCATAATTATTATGATACCATATTAACATGCATTTTGAAGTGCTATAATAGGCCTATATATTAAACATTACGCTTTACTTTCTTTAATATTCATAACAATTTTTTGAAATAGATAATAAATATAATTTTGCAGATGAAATCTTACAGACATTAAGCCTGGACAAGGTTAAAGAGTTACTAATATCAGATCTGAATTTGAACCAGATTTATCTTATTCCAGGACTTGATTGCTTCATTATTTTTCCAAATTAATATAATTTGCAAATAATGTGTATTCTAGATCAGTTCTGCTATATATTGTATACTATATTTTACGTTATATTTTGTACTTAACATTTCAGCGTGTATTTGTCTGATGGGGCTTCTAAATAGATATATCAAATGGATAGTGTAGATATACTTCTATCTAGATTCCAGAAAGAATTTCACTGAGGGTTTTCAGATTTCACTACGGATTTTCAGAGTATGCCCTGGGAAAATATCAATGACCTGACCCAAAGTATGAAAATTTATAAATTATATTGTACTCAGTGGTGGACTCTTAGTGGAATGTTTTAAGAATTATCTTTAAATAGTTTTATTAAATTGATCCAGATAGAAATATAAATTATCAGCTTATAGGATTTCAGGGTAACATCAGAGTCAGAAAACTAGTATATTACATGATGGAATTAATACCTAAAAGATCTTAGAATGCTAGATCAATGAGCTGAATCCAAGAAGATGAAGTATAAACACTTTATTAGTCAAGATAAACTGGATTATGAAACAACAACAAACTATAAAATTTCA
>PVLC010026799.1:0-22401 GCA_004027655.1 Graphiurus murinus
GGTGTAGCTTGGAGGTAGAATGCCCCTGGGTTCAATTCCTAGTAACACACACACACACACACACACACACACACACACACACACACACACAGTATTTCACCATTACTTTTTTTTTTTTTTTGGTGGCTCTGGGGATTGAACTCAGGGGCATTCTACCTCTAAGCTACATCCCCAGCCCTATTTTATTTTCATATGGAAACAGTCTCACTAGGTTGATGCACCTCACTACTTGCTGAGGCTGTCCTCAAATCTGTGATCCTCCTGTCTCAGACTCCCAAGCACTGGGATTACAGGTGTAAGCCACCACACCTGGCTTCACCATTACTCTTTATTGCTCTTTTTTATGATCATCATCCTTTTACTACCATATTCTAACTTGAAAAAGTCCAGGTGCTATTTAATTGCTTTTAAATTTATGTTTATTTCCCTTAGAATTCAGCAAACTTTTTCTTGTGCTTCCCACAACCAGTGAAATATGTCAACATGTATTAAGTTCTGAGTTTTTCCAAAGCCCTCAGTTTAGTCTGATGTGTCCACTTTTCTTTCATGTTTACCTAGACGTTTGTGGGTATTTTTCTTGTTTTCGTAAAATGAAATATGATAACACATTATTCTGTAACTTTCTTTTTACTTAAGAAATACATTATGGAGCCGGGCGTGGTGGCGCATGCTTGTAATCCCAGTACTTGGGAGGCTGAGAATGGGGATCTGGGTTTTCGGCCAACCTCAGCTACCTAGTGAGGCCCTCTGCAACTTAGTGAGACCCTGGTTCAAAATAAAGAATAAAAAATAGGACTGGGGTGTACCTCGGAGGTAAAGTGCCCCTGGGTTCAATCCCCGGCACCACACACACACAAGAAATACGTTATGGCCATAATAGTGCTAGAGATCTGACTCATTCATTTTAAGTTATATACTAATTTTGAGAATGTGTAGCTTCTCTATAAATGGTCCTTTCCTTTTTTTTTTTTTTTTGCGGTACTAGGGATTGAACCCAGGGGCATTCTACCTCTGAGCTATACCCCCAGCCCTATTTTGTATTCTTTAATTTGAAACCAGGTCTCACTAAGTTGCGGAGTGCCTCACTAGGTAGCTGAGGCTGGCCTCGAACCCGGATCCTCCAGTCTCAGCCTCCCAAATGCTGGGATTACAAGTGTGCGCCACCACGCCCGGCTTGGTCCATTCCTTTCTGATGGACTGTCACATCCTTTCCATTTTTCTGTAACATAGGCCATGTTGCAGTAAACTTCTTGAACTAATATCCTTGGTACTTTTAATTCTTTGAGGTAGTCTTCAAAGTAACAGGTTAAAAACTATTTTCAAATTTTAATTGATATTGTCAAACTAACTTCTAAAAAGACTGGCACAATTCATAGTCCCACCAACAATGTATAAAAGTTTTCCTATATCCTAATTTTGCCAGCATTGTAGGTCATTGCTATTTTAAATTTTGCCATGTGACAGGTCATAATGGTACCATGCAGTGGCTTTGACTCACATCTCACCACTTTGATGCCCTTTTATATGCGCACAGAAATGCAGAGCACCAGAGTCTGCACAGGAGTCTGCGTCACTGCTCCATCACCCGTTGTGTGACATGGGAAGTTACTTTATCTCTCTGAGCCTGTTTTGTTAGCTATAAAACAGAGATAGTACCTATCATTCCACAGGGCCGATTGTGAGGATTAAATGAGACAACACTTACAAAGTGCCTGAAACACTGCCTAGCACAAAGCAAGCACTAAATGCAGTTAGTGATTACAGGCATCTACCAATGTTCCAGTCAGAATGAACAGCATGTACCACGGGGATTCCATAGGTTACACAGCCTAGGGAGACTGTAGGGGGTCTTAGTTTGTGTAGGTACAGTTGATGTTCACATGACAAAATTGACTATAAAAGTATTTCTTGGGCTGTGTTCCTACTAAGTGACACATGACTGTATTATCGTAGTTGCCAATTTGTAGTAACTCTTGATTGTCATTTAATATAAAATTTTTCCCAGTCTATCATGTGAACATGTCTATATAATTTCCCATATGGCTTCTAGGTTCCCTGTTTATGAAGCTCTCCCATGTGACAAGATTACAATCAGCTGGCATGGTGGTGCACAGCTATAATCCCAGTACTTGGGAGGTTGAGGCAGGAGGATCACAGGCTTGAGATCAGCCTCAGCAATTTAGTGTGGCTCTCAACAACTTAGTGAGACTCTTTCAAAATAAAAGAGTAAAAAAATAGGACTGGGAGCCAGGTGTGGTGGCGCACGCTTGTAATCCCAGCATTTGGGAGGCTGAGACTGGAGGACCCGGGTTCCTGGCCAGCCTCAGCTGTTTAGTGAGGCCCTCCACAACTTAGTGAGACCCTGTTTCAAAATAAAGAATAAAAAATAGGGCTGGGGCTGTAGCTTGGAGGTAGAACGCCCCCAGGTTTCATCCCCAGTACCACAAACAACAACAATAACAAAAAAACAAAAAAAAACAACATAGGACTGGGGGTAAACCTTGGAGGTAGAACACCCCTGAATCAATCCCCAGTACCACAAAAAACAAAACAGAAATCCACAAGATTATAGTCTCCTAAATATTCTTCTAGTATTTCATCTTAATATTTAAATCTATATTCTTACTGGCACACATTTTTGAACATGTTGGGATTTGGTTGCTCTTTAGGCATATCACTGTGGCTCCCTGTAATTATACGTGTCTAGTCTAGAAGACTTTCTTTATCCTAAGAGATATGGAAGATCATTATTTATACCAATTGCTAACTTATTGGGTTGTTTGAAACCATTAGTGGGTTTTAATTTCTTTTCTTTCAATGGGAACTTCCAATTTCCTTACTTTCAGTGGAAATTTGGAACCCCTCCTTTTTTTTTTTTTTAACAGTAAATTCCAATATACAAAATTGAGCTGTTCCAGTTTGAAATGTTAAAAGATGAGGCCTGAGGGGTAATATAAGGCCTTGGTAAGCAGAATATAGTTTAGATTTTATTGTGAAGCAGTGGAACTATTAAAAGGTTTTAAGCAGAGAAATGACATAGTGATTCGAGCTGCTCTCTAGAAAATAGACTGTATAGGACAATGAAGGCAATGAGATCATTAGAAAGGCATCATATAGAGCCGGGTGTGGTGGCGCACGCTTGTAATCCCAGCATTCGGGAGGCTGAGACCGGAGGATCCCGGTTCATGGCCAGCCTCAGCTATCTAGTGAGGCACTCTGCAACTTAGTGAGACCCTGTTTCAAAATAAAGAATTAAAAAAATAGGGCTGGGAGTATAGCTCAGAGGTAGAATGCCTCTGAGTTCAATCCCCAGTACCGCAAAACAAACAAACAAAAAACCCCAAAACTGTCATGTTCTGGTTTGATAAACAGGATAGAGGGTGGTACCACTGACCAAGAAAGAGAATACCAGAAGAACAGATTTTGAGGAAACAAAACAAAACAAAAACACAAAAGATTGGGTCAATGTTTGATACGTTGGATATGAGATATGGGGTAGTAGAGGCTATAGATTTTATTTCTGCTACAGGTCACAGGACTATAGCTGGTATTCTTCTTTCTATACATATACAACTTTTATCCCTTGCAGTCAAGGACTTTCCTCTGATATTTGGGGGCAGAGATTCTCTAAATCTTCGGAATCTTTCTAGGTATTAACACTGCAAGTCAGCCTCTTTCTTGATTCATGCCTTAACTATCATGAGACATTATATGAGACTAACATTACAATTTCAACTAGCATTACTTTAGAAATTTGGGGACTTAATCTCCAAGTGCTAGTCTGAACTAAGCACACCAGGATTTATTCATCTTGGACACAGAAAAGTCCTGGGTCTTGTTCTCTGCCTTAAAGGTGAGTTTCTAGTGTTAAGCTTGTTCTCTTCAAATTATCCACTGAAGTCCTGACCTTTTCTATCCACCTCAAGTTGTCCTATTGTCAACAGCTGCCTAGTTCTTCAAATTTTTTTTTTTTTCGGTACTAGGGATTGAACTCAGGGGCATTCTACCTCCGAGCTACACCCCCAGCCCTATTTTTTATTCTGAAACCGAGTCTAAGTTGCGGAGTGCCTTACTAGGTAGCTGAGGCTGGCCGCGAACCCGGATCCTCCGGTCTCAGCCTCCCCAATGCTGGGATTACAAGCGTGCGCCACCACGCCCGGCTAGTTCTTCAAATTTTGCCAATATAAATATGAATCCAAATGGCCAAGGGGCATATCATTACTAGCTGTTTTGCCACAATAAACTGCTAGTGTTCCCCTCCCCCAACACAGAATGAGTTACTGCTGCCTTTAATTGTCTCAGTGCAATAATCAACTCCAGACCCTTCGTGTTACTGAGGGTCTGAAGCCTACCATTTTACTTGAATCAACTTTTGTAATCCAGTTATTTGGTTACAAGCAATAGAAACCGATTTGACTGTCAAAAAGAATATACAGGGAAGACATATGGTGGTCCACAACCACAGGCACACCGAAAGAACCAGGCCCTGAGAATAGGGGTGAAGGTGTTTTGCACTGCTACATTGTCTTGCATCAATGCTTATGCATCAATGTATTCTTTTGAGATATTATCATTGGAATCACTCAATCCCTATCACTTTGTTGACATTTTAAGATTAAAGTATTGCTGGGTATGGTGGTACATTCTTGTAATCTCAGTACTTGGGAGGCTGAGAAAGGAGGATAGCAGGTTTGAGATGAGCCTCAGCAACTTAGTGAGACTCTCAGCACTCTAGTGAGACCCTGTTTTAAAAACAATAAGGAGCCGGGCGTGGTGGCGCACGCTTGTAATCCCAGCATTCGGGAGGCTGAGACCGGAGGATCCGGGTTCGCGGTCAGCCTCAGCTACCTAGTGAGGCACTCCGCAACTTAAGTGAGACTCGGTTTCAAAATAAAGAATAAAAAATAGGGCTGGGGGTATAACTCGGAGGTAGAATGCCCCTGAGTTCAATTCCCAGTACCGCAAAAAAAAAAAAAAAACAAAACAAACAAACAAACAAAAAAAAAAACAATAAGGAGGGCTGGGAGTGTAGCTTGATGGCCGAATCCCCAGCACAAGGGGGAAAAAAATCCAAAGTCCTGGTGGGCAGGAAACTTTAATAGCCTGGACTGCTCAAACCTCAGCCAGAATCAGCAGGAATTTCCAGAGTGGGGCTCTATCACTGAAGGAAAGGGAACTGATTTTGAGCAGATGTCCATTACACCAACATTTAAGTGTTGGGGAAGACCAGAAAATCAGGAAGAGAATTGAAAGCATCACAGCACTTAAGAATATTTCAAGATGTTGGTGAAAGTCATCTGTGCTACTGAAAGTTCATGTAAGATCCATGTGTAATGGATTCAGGAATCCAAAGGCCATTATTGACCTTGAGTGCACTGACATCAGAATAACCCAAGGATTTTTCTGTAAAGTGATTTATTTCTTTTTTGCCTAATGTATATACTAGAGTAGGGGTCTCAATAGATCAACATCACTTGTCAAAGGAGACACACTTAAAAAAATTTAAAGAACAATTACTGAATTCTGAGTTTCTCAAACAAGTAGAGGTGTGGCAATCTGTCAGCTTGAGTGGAATATAGGTATCTTAATGTTCAATAATATAGGTATTTTTAATCATTTGACAAAACAGGCTCAGTGTTAAGTAACTTGCCAAGGTCAAACAGTAAGCATTAAATTTATTTTAAAAAATTCTTTATTTTTAAATAAAGTTTAAAAGTAATGTGGTAGTGTAAAATATTCAAATACAGGAATGTATAAAGTTGATTCTCTTGTAACTACACTGTTCAAAGAAAGCCAATAGACTTTCCTATGCAGTTACAAACATAAGCACACATTTTTAGGTGAGTTCACACTGTATACTTTTCTATCAATAGCTTATTTTACTTAATATATAATGGCCATTTTTCCATGTCCATTTACAATGAATGTACCTTGTTCATTTTAACAGATATGCAGATTTTAATGGCTGAATTATATCTTATGTAACCAATCCTTTACTGGCGGTCATTTAGACTTTCTTTTATTATTTTCTACCATTTAAACTGTATGCTTCTGTAGTAACTTAAATATTTGCTCAGTCCCTCTTTTCTCTTTGACTTTAGAAAATGATTTCAATGTGACCATGACTTCTAGTTTAATAAATATGTAGACTTGTCAAGTTTTGATGTTGGTAGATTAATAGCCAGGACTCAATTTCAAGTAATAGAAACCCAACTCAAAGTAACTTAAGCAAAAAAGGGTATTTATTGGTTCACAAAACTGAAAAGTCCAGGGGATATACTAGCTTCAGGCACGACTGGATCCAGGGGGCACAAATGTTGTCACCAGGACTCAAGTTTCTCCATCTTTTGGCTCTTTCTTCTGCGCTGGCGCCATTCTCTGACTGGCTCATTCAATGTGGTAGGGCCTGAGTTTTTCATACTACAAAGCTAAAGTAGAACTCCTTCACAATTCAGTAAAATACCTAGGGTTGAGAATCACCGGACCAAGTTGAGTCACACAGTCATACCTGAACCATTTGCTATAGTCAAGGAAATGGATTTGACGAAGTCTGAATTACATGTCTACCTACAAAGTCAAAAGTTAGGCCATACCATCCAAATCACATGGACTGCAAATAGGAAGAGATGGTTCCCAGAAAAATCAGTTGTTACAATGAGATGGGATGGATGCTGGGCAATCAAAAACAACTGATGTCCAGGATAAGAACAGATACTGAAAGCTTAATTTCTGTTCAAAGTTGAACAGTCAACAGCTGGCATTATTTCTTCAGAAAAGAAATTATTCTAAAAATAACCATGAAGGATGTTTGTCCCGTCCATAGTCCATTTGAATGGAATAGTAATCAGGTCCACTAGTATACTCTGGATGATACCACAGAGCTTCAATACAAGTAACGGTTGAGTCTGAAAGCCCCACTGCATTGGTGACATTAATCAGGACAACTAGCCTCCCAGTGGCAAATGGTTCCACGAGGCTATCTGAATCAGTGGCAAACTTTTCTTCTGTTCTTTTAAAGTCTTTTCCAAGTTGAACTGGCACCTCCCAGTAAGAACTGATGGGTCAGACTCACTTCTGTGTTACTACAGAATAGAGAAATGGACTCTGTGTTCGCCTTCCACATTTGGTCAAAGAGGTCTTGGGTGCTGAAAATGATCAAACACACAGCCTACTCTTGTTTTATAAAAAAGAAAAGTTGCCTGTCAAGGAAAATGCAGCATGGTCCTTTCTGTTGTGAATGTTAACTCATGGTGGAGTAAGGTGTGGGCTGCTTCTATTTAGAAATCCTTGATGGAACTGGGCACAAGACAGGCTCAAATTGGCTATTGTTTTCTTAAGGTCAGTCAGCAACATGTCAAAAAAGGCAGGCAAGAGCTAAGACAGGTAAATTGACAAGCAGGGTAACTTCAGCAGGGTCAACCATACTAATAGGACGTAATCTGGAAGAAAAGGCAGATTGACAAAGCTCTGTAAAGTAATTTTTGCCCTGGGCATTCCAGAGTTATTCCATAGAGCTTACTCCGGATACACTTTTCTGATGTTAAAGTCAAGTATAGCAGTTCTCATTTTCCTGCTCTTCCATCTGCCCAAGAACTGTCAGCTCAGAAGGTGGCCATATGCTTAATCCAGACTTGGTGGTCTGTTTAGGAGTCTATGCTACATCTGGGAGCAATACAGGTGACACAGCCAGGTCTGTCAAAGTTGGCCCTACTTTCTTTGGTAACCAAGTCATCTCAGAGAATCATCTTGCAAGCAAGTCAAGGCCTCAGACTGGTTGGGCTGCACTGCTAAAAGGTTAGGATTTGAAGCATGAAGAGAGTAGGCAAGCTCCTATGTTTAAGCTCTGGGCCTTTTGTCTTTCCAGTCACCAAGTCTTGTGCACAGTGCACATTAGACCCTTTAGCAGATGATCACCCACATCTTAAGCCCTTTATTTTGAAAGGATCAGGAATGACGGCAGTGTAGATCAATGTCTTTTTCTGTTAAGTTAGGAAAAAGCAGAGGAAAAAATTGACAATCTTAAGGTTTGTAGGAAAGTGAGCTTGTAATTTCTTCTTTACAAATAATTGTATATATAAGCAGAATATTAATCCAGATTTTTAATTGCTTAGGGTGAGAAGTCTAGAGCAACTGGACCTAAGCCTTGTCTGATGATTTGTAGAGGAATCATGGAATCACGATTAGAGGATAAGAGACAAAGATATAAAGAAACCATTTCCAGCATTTAACCAGTGCATTCATTAGAGTGGCTGAGGACGGCTGGCCCCTTAAATTGACTGTGAAGTAAAGGAATGAGATTTTCTCTGAGTACAAATTAAAGTCTCCTTGTTCGATATATGGTCTCAGAATCCAGGAACTGAATCCTTCTTGCAGAAGTAATTTGTCCTAATGTCTAAAAATATTTCACAGCAAGTAATGAAGTCAGCTATTCTCAATCAGTGTAAAATTGACAGTATTGAGACAGAAGTGATTCCATTAAAAAATCCACGAGGACAGAACTTTTGAGTCTACTGATAAAATCCTTAGCTGCCATCTTTGTAGATTTTTTTTTCAAGTCAGTCTGTTTCCAGCAAAAAGGTAGACAATATGCTATTTGAAGTGCCCAGCAAGTCAGCTCTCATGGCCTGATCAAAGGGCCTATGCACGATTACCCCCTACCAAAAATTGATGACACCAGACATCAAAAGACTCATCTTAAAAGAACATCTCTCACTGGTTAGAAGAAAATTTTCAAAGATTGTGTCTTGAAGGTGTAGTTAAGAGATAAGTAATCATAAAAGTTTTAGAAATAGGCAGATAAGCCAGTGATGGAAAAACTGCCCCCCCCAAGGCCCCGAGGCTATTAGATCCTGTTTATCCTGGAAACAGTAGACTGAATAAAAACCAAGGAGCAGTGTAACTACCACTGGTTGAGCCACTTAGTGATTTGTAGTTTGAAGATGATAACCAGGTAATGAGCCCCTTTAGGAAATGTTGCCAGTATTTGGATTCTGCTTTCATAGTTAATGGGTATCCCTTGTACATGAAGCAGAGTACCATGGTTAAGGATGAGAGGTCAAATGTACAAGTTGGTCTAAGATGGCCTCAATGAGGCACCAGCTTCAATACCAGCATGCAGACGATTCACATATCTGAGGAGAGTCCAAGATTTCAGTCATGTACACTTCAAGTACCAATAGTACATCTGGTGTTTAGAAAAGTTGGTTAATGGGGCTTGTCAGTGTAGGGTGCACATGAATTGCTCTCGGGCTAAATCAAATTCCAGAAGTGACTAAGTCCATCTGGGAGAAGGCTAGTAATAAAGGTTCATTTGACACCACTTTCAGCTCATATGACCATTCTGGGGGGCGAAGGCATGCCCATCTTCTTGCACATTTCTAGTCCCATGCAGTAAGCATTCATAAGAATGTTCAGCATCCACTGAATATAGACTATACTGAGTGGAGATAAAAGATCAGAATACCATTCAGGTCAAACATGTTGTCTAGGCAGTGGTTTCCAAACTGTTCTGAAGAGTTCTACATGTTGTAAGTCAGTCACTTTAGGTGTCACCGTGGTGGGAAAAGAAGATTGTGGCAAGCTGCAGACCCCCACTCCTGCTTCACTACTTCATCTATAACAGCTTCATTTTTACTCTGGGCTTCCGCACTGTTTTCATTCAAAGGACTTCATGGCCTCAAAGCCTTTGGAAAATCAATGATCTAAGAATAAGTTGTTCACAAAATGCTGAAATACAAAAAATAGGTCACAAAAACCAGAAAGTGGGTGAGCAAAGCCTGTGGTCAAAGCATTTTCCTATTCATTCTTTTCCTAACGTGGACCCCATTACAGATTGATATTTATTTTCTTGTGATACTAGGAATTGAACGCAGGGGGATTCTACCTCCGAGCTACACTCCCAGATCGGTTTTATTTATTTGGAAACAAGGTCTCACTAGGTTGCTGAGCGCCTCACTAAATTGTTGAGGCTGTCCTAGAACCTGGGATCCTCCTGTCTCAGCCTCCCAAGTACCAGAATCATAAGTGTACACTACCATGCCCAGCAAGGTTGATGGGCTCAAGTCTACTATAAATTTTGATTGCCTGAAGCTGGGCTTATGAATGACTGCTAGAGAACAAGACTATTGGTTTTAAGTTGCAACAGCAGTGAGGCTTTATAAATGCAAAATACACCCATTTCTTTGTAAATATTACTTCAAGAAGTCCAGACTAGCCGGGCATGGTGGCGCACGCTTGTAATACCAGCATTCGGGAGGCTGAGACCAGAGGATCCGGGTTCGCGGCCAGCCTCAGCTACCTAGTGAGGCACTCCGCAACTTAGTGAGACTCGGTTTCAAAATAAAGAATAAAAAATAGGGCTGGGGGTATAGCTCGGAGGTAGAATGCCCCTGAGTTCAATCCCTAGTACCGCAAAAAAAAAAAAAAAAGAAGTCCAGACTAGGTGACTTAAGTAATGATAAAATTTCAGTGGACCACAACTCAAATTCTAAGAAGTATTCCCTCCTTACTTCTTCCCTTTGCTTCCCAACCTCCTTACCCACCTGAGATGCAATGCTCTTGAACAAAGTGTGCAGCACAATTTTAGGGAGAAGTATACTGTTAAATGTCAAAGAAGTGACCCAAATTTGGGTCAGAATTAACTTTTCCTCATTCCCCTCCCCTGTAGTCCATAAATATATAGGTTCCCTTGACAAAAAATAAAGGGTAATGATCATATACAACACTTCCAGATGCTAGAGATAACACTAATTCAAGCAGTTAAGACAAGGAATGAGAACCAGGCATGGTGTCACAGGCCTGTAATACCAGTGACTTGGAAGGCTGAGGCCAGAGGATAGCAAGTTCAAAGTCAGCCATAGCAACTTAGTGAGCTTAGTGGGATTCTGCATCAAAACTTAAAGAGAGCTGGAGGTCCAGCTCAGTGGTAGAGCACATTGGGTTCAATCCCCAGTATTGCCAAAAACAAAAACAGATGTGAGAAAGGGGGGTTTCAAAGACACACCATGTTTCTTATGGTTTCTCCAAACCAATCTGTTGGTAGTCAGGAAGTATTGGCTATATGGTTCTAAAGCAATTTCTCATTCCATTAAAAGGAATTTAAAAAAGGGCATTCTGTTTGATTAAACTTAGGACACAATGGATGGAACAGCTAAATGAAGCTCTTTGCTGTAAGTTTTCTGAGATCCTCTAATATATTACACTGCATTATGGCTGGGGGAAGGGACACTTTGTGTATGTTAGTTACTGGGGATTGAACACAGGAACATTCTACCTCTGAGCCACCCCCTACCCCAGCCCTATTTTATTTATTTTGAAACAAGGTCTCACTAAGTTGTGGAGGGCCTAAGTTGTTGAGGCTGGCCTTGAACCTGAGATCCTCCTGTCTCAGCCTCCCAAGAATTGAGATTACAAGCATGTACCACCATGCCCGGCTAAAGGGGCACATCTTAACAGAATTTTACCACCTTACTGGATAACAGAAGCTCTCTCAATATGATAGACCTCTATTATATATATGTACATAAAAAATGGATGGCTCATTTCGTATTAGTTTGGTGACAGAGGACTATAGATAAAACTCTTAAGTGTCTGGGAGTATTAATACAATGTAAGATGTGATATCAACAGGGATTTTCTAATTAATTAGGCCATTCTGAGAAAGACTATAAAAATGGACAAAAGATCTAAAAGTAGCTTGCTTTATATTGGATAGCTTTCATGAAAAACATGCCTGATTGGACATTCTGCTCCTACACCTTAGGAATGCCGACATGGGATTCTGGTCTAGGTGCAGCAATCACATGATTACAGATAAAGCATCCTATCTGCTGGGGGCACCAGATTAGGAAGCTGGAAAATTCTAGAATTCCCAATCTCCAGCTATCTTAACACTGAGAGTGAACCAGAGGCTAAGTTAATGCAAAGGATAACACTGGACTGGGAGTCTGAAGGTCTGCTCTCTACCACTTTGTAGCTGTGTCACCTTGGGTACTTGCTTAACCTCTTAAATTTCCATTTTCATTTCAAAAAGGGATGCTTTGTTACTTTGCTAATTAAGTGAGATAAAGTAAAAGTGCTTTGTAACTGTAAAGTGCTATATAAACAAAGGAGATTACCATATAGGTTCTATCTTGATGTTTCAAGAGGTCTTTTCTGGAGTCTGTGAAGCCTTGTGAGATGCTGTTAGGTAAGGGGATTCCTTGGTAGAATTTCTTACATTTGTGTGAAAAGTTCTGGTTCCTGAGTAAATCCCAAAGAAGATGATGTAAGTTCACTGTGCCTTGGTTTTGATCTGAATGGGTCAGAATATCTTTCTCATTCAGTAGGCTACTATGGATTTGAAGTAGAAATAGAAGAGCCCAGTGACCTTGATGGGATCCTAGACAATTCATGAACTTCAATCATCTGAGGTTGTGGGGTATGTTCCAATGCTGTTCTCAAAGAATTGTTGCCTTTCTTCAGACAGAGTTGACAATTAAAAATCCCCTGGTCCAAGTTTATTATGTGTCTCCGAAGGCTTCTACTGAAGAAATGAAATGCACACTTAAAACAAACTGGGTCTTTGTTGTGATAAAAGAGCTTCAGCTATTTGGCTTGAGGACTCAAACTGCACTATAAAGGGTTATGCTGAATCTGGGTAGAACAGGACAGGAGTGGAGGTGAAGGCCACATCATGATGGCTGAATGCCTCTTGGGTCACAGTGGTCCATTGGAATGATGCCTTCTTCAGTAGTAAGATGGTAGCAATCGCCATGGGCAAAAATCCAGGTACAGGGTCTGTAGGCTGACAGATTAGCAGAAGGAAAATGGTCAGAAGGTCCAGGTGAACACTCAGCAATCAGGAGGCACAGGACTAGAAGAGGGAAGGACAAAACAGATAATATAAATGCATGAATTACAAACACAGGATTTTTTTTTTTTTGTGGTACTGGGGATTGGCCCGGGGAGGGGGGGGGGCATTCTACCTCTGAGCTACACCCCCCAGCCATATTTTATTTTGAAACAGGGTTTCACCAGGTTGATGAGAGTCTCACTACTTGCTGAGGCTGTCCTCAAACCTGTGATCTTCCTGTCTCAGCCTCCCAGGTAACAGGATTACAAGCATGTGCCACGACCCCGGGCTCCAAACAAGATTCTAACACTCAGGTGGGTCTGATGTCGGCACATCAGCTGCCTGATGAATACTAATTCTTGACAAGCCCAACAGATGATAAAATGGTGTGTTTGGTGGTGGTGTGGGAGAAGGGCGCACACACACACACACACACACACACACACACACACACACAAAACCCCACAAAAAGCTTGATTAGTATTTGCTGATAACAAAAAGACATCTCTGGCCAAGACTGTTTCCTGATTCTTCAGAACAAACCGTCTCGGAGATGTAGCAAATAGGCAGTGCCCTAAGGCTCAGATTTTGGGGCAGAGATTTGTTCCTATTCCCACTACCAGGAATCGTTAGTTGCTGGGAAGAAGGATGTGGCGCACAGGTGAAATTTAAAATTTATATACCAGCTGGGCATGGTGGCGCATGCTTGTAATGCCAGCATTTGGGAGGCTAAGACTGGAGGATCCGGGTTCACGGCCAGCGTCAGCTACTTAGTGAGGCCCTCCGCAACTCAGTGAGACCCTGTTTCAAAATTAAGAATAAAAAATAGGGCTGGGGGTATGGCTTGGAGGTAGAATGCCCCTGGGTTCCATCCCTAGTACCTTAAAAAAAAAAAAAAATTTATATACCAACAAGAAAGCAAAGGGGATACTGCCCTTCTTCCTTTTCCAATGCCTTCCTTAAGTTGTCATACAACCCTCTTCTTTTAAAAGCTGCCCTAACTTTCAGAGTAGGAGAGAATAAGGCCTTGGTCCAAGCATGCTTCTGGTCCATTCAACATATCAATTCCTCTTTATGTCTGAGGGCTCCCTAGATTTTTTTAAATTTATAAGAAGCAAAACAGAAATGAAGGCCCATGTCTAGTGACTTTTTTCTTCTAATCAAGAGTGGCTTTAATTATAATACAGTGATTAAACATACACTAAGTGCTGGTTCTGAGAGGCTATTCTCTGAACTCCTCCTTTGTAATAAATGGGAGGTGATGGTATATAGGTGCAAAGATGAATAAAACAAGGCCCTTGCTTTCAAAGAGTTTGAAAGAGAAAAATGCGTGCAAATTACTGATTTTGCAAAGATGTATAGATATGAGATACATAACATGCTACATATTTAAAGAGGATATTCTGGCTAAAGTTAAGAAATTCATGGGAAGGACAGTATCTGAGTTGGATATTGAGAAAATGGCAAAAATTGTGAAAGGAGAGAAACCAGAGAAGGGTATTTCCAGGGTAGAGAAGAGTGTGAACAAAAGTGCAGACACGGAGAATAAGGCATTTTGGAAAATGGCAAGTACCGTAATTCACTTTGGATGGAGTGTTGTCATTTTGCACTGAGAGTCTGGCCAGAAACTCAGGTCTTCTATTTCCCAGTAACAGCGCTGGTAGCAGTGCTTGCTCAGTCGTTGCCTCTTTTCTCAGAGCAAGGTCAACAGTCCCAAAATTAAAAAATTTAAAAAAAGTCTACCACCAGAGCTCCTGCCACATAAGCTCTTCTGGGTTGCAGGTCCAGTTCTTGAAAATCTGGAAATCTGGAGTCCATGGCTGCATCTACACTGAAAGATATCTGCTTCAATGACTGCAGAACACTGTAGCAAAACCTTTTCAACCTTCAATCCTGGACATCTTGTTTTGTCGCAGAATTTCAAGCTTTGAGTTCCAGTTGATTTTCTCCTCCTTTCTCTGGAGGAAAGCCTCTTATCACCAGTCTAAGATTCTTTTGAGGTACATCCAGATTTAGTTACAAAAGAGCTAAAGATCAACACATTTTTTTCCTCCAAAACAGTCATTTCTCTGGAAGTGAATCATTTGTCTCTGCCCTTTGGGTAAAGGGAATAGTCTGTTGATTTTTTTCCCCCCCAGATACTTGAATAAAATAGGGTTAGCTAACATCTAATCAGACAAACTACACTTAAAAGTGTTTGTGTTCACTTACTTAGAGCTGTACCATTTGGTAAGCACCACTCCACAAAATGGAAATGTTTGAAATCCAACTGTTTAAACATTATTATAGTGTTTGCTGGATAATGGCCTGGAATTTAATAAAAGCAGCTGACAATAAACAAAGAAACAAAAAAATGCCTTTTTGGCTATCTCAGTGTCACAAGCAATTAGAATACAAGACAGGCCAGGAAAAAGTTAGGCTTCCACTCACTGCCACATCTGATTTTGAGGTTCATCAGGAGTTCTAACCAGACTTTTCAGAGAATGTTAACCTTCAATTAATAAAGAAAAACCCGAAACATCTTCAGGAATGCCATGCCTGGTTTAATCAGTTCCAGTGAGACTGCTTGCTAAAAACCCACGTGCACCATTAATTAGCTGAGCTTTGCAGCACCATTTAGAAATAAGCCTGTTCACTACCAACCACACAAACTAGTGATGCAAAATAGGAGCAAGTGACACATGGCAACCATGGTCATACAAAGTGGTCAAAGAATCAGGAAGGGAATCAGGCACCAGTACAAGCAGCAGAAAACAAGAATTGCTGGGCCAGATATTAAATATGCTTCTTGAAACTACAGAACACATCCACTTCTAATTGTAGCTGCTTTACAGTGGGTGCCATTGTACCATATGCATCAGCCATCCTTCAGGCACCCCATGGTTAAAGGAAAGGATTCAGAATAGAAGCCAAGCAGGGGAGTGCTGTTACCCCAAATATCCATTATGCATAGAAACAGCTCACATATCCCAGGGACTCAAACGGGGGCTTCATATTGGTAGTGAAGGGTCCCAAATGACATCTAGGCCTCAGTTTCCTCCCTGTGGCATAAAGGAATGTTCTTAACAATTCTGCGTCACGCCCCCTTTGAAAACTTGCTAGCGATGGATCATTTCCTTGGAATACACATTCGCGCAAATTTCTGCATACAATTTCAGGGAGTTTGGGGATCTCCAACTCCAAGATTCCCAGGTTCAAAATTCCAGAACTCAGCAATTGCTAAGTTTTCTTACAACTTAAAAACAAAACAAAAAAACATTACACATAATCATCCTTTACGTACACCAACGCTTTATACTTTACAAAGCGTTTTGAACTCCAAACACACTGACAGGCAGAGGAGGAAACTGAGGCGCAGATAAATTACAGAGTGACTTGTTTAAGGTCACTCGGCCAGCTGGTGGCTAGGCCCGGAAGCAAACCCAGCTCTTCCAACCCCGGAGCTCGGATCCCCACCCCGGAGCTGCCTCCAGAGGCCCCGCACCTTACTAAGGCGGCATAAGGAGGAACAGGCAGAGTAGAAAGCCCACCACCAACCATCCTCCAGCCCCCTCCTGCCCTCCCAACTGGGTCCTCGCAGGCCCCGAAGGGTGGCGCCAGGCCTCCAGGCCGGCCCCGGCCACCCCCGCCTCCCCGGCCGCGCCAAATCCCGCCGCTGCCGCCGCCTCCCCTGGAGCGGGGCGGAGCAGCTGCCCGCCGCCGCCGACCACCCGGACGACTCCTCGTCGGATCGCAAACGCATAGGCCGCCGCCCGAGTTCTGCGGACGAGAAGAAAGACGCGGCGCGAGCGCCAACGGCCACCGGGCGCGCGCCGCGGCGGCCGGGCCTGCGCCCCAAGAGCTGGATGCCAGAGCAGGAGGAAGAGCCGCCAACCGATCGCTCGATCGACCGCGCGCCCGCTCCTTCGCCCTACCAGACCGGGAAGGGGGGGAGGGCGCGCCAGGGCTTCTTCTGAGTTAGGGGCCTGACTCCCCGGCGACAAGACAAGATGGCTTCTCCGGTCCGCGCTGCAGCTACCGTCCCGGCTGCGTCGTTCGGCCCGCCCCCGGTACTGTTTCTTTAAATGGCGGAGAGGGTCAAGCAAGCAGGAAGAGAGGCGCGCGCGCTCACGTGACAGGGGCGGGACGGGCCAATCAAGATCCGGTCACGTGGGAGCGCACCTCCCGCCAATCAGGAGGCGGGGTGTCGAGGCGGGGGCGGGAGAAGTTGCTGCTTTGTGATTGGCTGAATGCGCCGCGGAGGCCTCGGGGGCTTGGGGCGTCGGGTAGTGCGCGAGGTGGCTGGTTCCGTGTGCTCTCGCGGAGACAAAGCAGTGGCTGTGGTGGCTGTAGCAGAGGCGGCGGGGAAGCGCTAAACGCCGAATTTCGTGGCGCTGAGTCTTGTCACCCTCTCATCCTGCGCGGCGCGCGCGCGCGGGAGGCGGCGGCGGCGGCGGCGGAGGCGGCGGCGGCAGCAGCAGCAGCACATGGTTCCGAGAGCGCGCTGCGGTTATTGGGTTCCAATTCCGCGGGGAGGGACAAAGGCAGCTGCGAGCTCCGGGCAACGCCCGGTCGGGCGGTGCGCTCGCCACCGACCTCGATCCGGGCCTTGAAAGCTGCGACTCACTCCCGCCTGAGGAGGCCGCGGACCGAGGCCCGGGAAGGGCCCAGGGGCTGAGGCGGCTGTCGGAGGGCTGGGGGAGGGGCGCGGCCGCCCGCGGGCCGGGCGGGCCGTCGGGGCGTTTCGGTGGGCCAGTGTGAGGTAATTGGACCGCCAGTGGCGATTGGGGCGGGACCGCAGGCCGGGTTGGTCGGGTTGGAAAAAAAATCAGCGCCTGGCAGCTGGGAAGTGGTGAAGCCCGAAAGCTAGCGCCATATGCACTCCATCGACTTCGGCGTCCTCAGTCTAGGGCCTGTTCAAGGATCCTGGCGTCACTGATCTCGAAGACATGGGTGAATGCTCAATTTTATGACAAAAGTGGGTGAATTTCCGGGTTGGTAAGTTTCCGGATTGACAGAAGAAATTTAGGGAAACAAAAAAAAAAAAAAAAAAAGAGGGACTCAAAGATCCCGAAGATGAAGCGATAATAAGAAACCGCCAACTCAAGGACCATCTTCTCCTGGACCATCCACTTTGGACCCTGATTGTCTTAATTGAACTATCGAAACCTAACGCTCAAAGTTCTTTTCGCTCAAAGGTTTATGACGTAGTTCTCTAAAATATTACATCATAGTTTGAGAAGATTACATAATACTTGAAGAAGTCAATTGCAGTTTTAATAATCTCAATATATTTTGGGTAGATACTACTTTCAACCATTATTAAGGAGCACAGCCTTAACCTTCACTCGACGGATCTCTGGAAAATCTGTTCGATTATATATATTTCTCAGTGGGTGAAAGACTGGAGACCTCATTGCAGTCATGGCTTTCACAAATTACAGCAGTCTGAATCGAGCTCAGCTAACCTTTGAATATCTGCACACAAATTCGTAAGTATCCTATAGGGGCTACTGAGGTCACCAGTAACTCATTCATTGATATTAGTGTGGAAATCCTTTCCTTAGAAAATGTTTCTTTTACACTCTGGAATGTAACACTGGATGTCTTGAGCTCTGTATAGAAGAACAGATCACTGAAGTATTTTTTGCTAATCCAGAAGAATCTGATTTTCATTACTGGATTAAAAACTTTTTTTTCGCAGTACTGGGGATTGAACCCAGGGGCATTCTACTTCTGATCTACATCCCCAGCCCAATTTTTATTCTTTATTTTTGAAACAGGATCTCGCTAAGTTGCAGTAGGGCCTAAGTAGCTGAGGCTGGCTGTGAACCTGCGATCCTCCTGTCTCAGTCTCCTAAGTACTGGGATTACAAATACGCACCACTATGTCTGGCTGGATTAAAAATTTCTAAATGCAAACTTTAGTTATTTGAAGTCGATATATTGAGTTGTCTAATTCACAAGTTTAATAGGAATCCAACAAATACTGCTCTTTGGATCACCAAAAGTTGGATTATTTTAGCATCAACTTTTTCTCTTGTGAAAACAGCCTGAATAGTTGGGTTTATAGCAAATGTTTCCTGTTACCAAGAAAAACGGAAGATAACGACATTTAAGTGGCAACTCGTGAGAAGAAAATTTTTAATTTTTTTTCCCAGCAAACATTTGGCTTTATCTTCCTGGGCCATTGGTCCCTACATCCAATATAAGTTGTATATATTGTTTAAGCCCTTGATTTAATTAGTCTTTCCCCAAAATGTGTGAAACTACAGAAACATACTGCATTCATGGTTCTTCACAAAGAGGTTACCATCACTTCAGTTTGGACTGGAATGTTATAGGGCTTATCCTTAAACCCACTTTTTAGAGTTACCCAGTGAGATGAAAACTACTTTAGTGTTTTAATACAGCCATCCATTACTTTTGAGATGAAGGTAAGTATTCTACCATTTTAGTACCTGGAAAGGAGATGATGAACTGCTAAATGAATAGCTCAGTGTTAGCCTCAAGAACCATCTTCAGAATTGAGAGTATAGACCAGTTATTCAATAACAATACAATGATTTTTAGCCTTTTATGGAAAACACAGTCTATTATTTGTGATTCCATAATGTCTAATTTTTTGCAATTTTATTCATCAAGGGAATTTTCTTGTGAGTAGTGAAGTGATTTGCCAAATGTTAAGAGCATGGTTTTATTTTTAGGAAGCTTTTTATTGAAGTAGGTCAGCTTAGGGATGGTACCATAGAGGTTGCCTATGTGATTTCTCACACTTATGGATTTGGAATTTGGAACCTAGTTAAATAAAGTCATTGGTAAAAAAGTACTAGCATAACCTTGGGCATAACCTTCAATATCCTTTTTTATGTAATTGAACTGTCATGTTAGGAACAAGCAGGTGAAGGCCACTTAGATGTTCAATGATTGTGTACAATAAATGGCCATTTCATTTTTTAATTTTGAAATAATATGGCAGATTTGGAACTACAAACTGATAATCTTGGAAGACTTCAGAACTTGGGTTTTTGTTCCAGTCTTGCCAAAGACTGTACAGTAATAAAATAATAGTAGCAGTTCATCGTTTCATGCCAGTCTCTGTTCTGAACTTTGAATCTTTAAAAGTAATATTTAAGTAGATCTGTGGGTTAAGGTTTATTTCTGTTTTGCATTTGAGGAAACAGGCTCAAAGAGGTTAAATTACATGCTAATAGTTAGGTAACTGCTGAATGGCAGATTAAAGGTGACAAGATTCAAGATAATATTTATCCAGCCACAGTTCTTAGTGCTTTTAACCATTAGGCTATGCTGATCTGGTGAGTTTTACCTTCAAGGGCCTGTTTTTTTAAGAATTTGAGGATTATAGTATATTTCTTGCTCTTTTTTCCCTATTGTGTAGCTTATTAATAATAGGTGTATATTGCCAAGCCAAAGAAGCAAACTTCAGTTATATTACTTGTTAAAGTTGATATTGGAGAATTTTCTGTTAATTTTACTTACCATGTTAAGGTGGAGCCACCTGCTTTCTTTAACATATGAGGGTTGAAATAATACTTTGGAAGCACTGGAATTTCTTATCTGGATCACAACTTTGACCCTTGAAGTTCTGCTTTTGAATGTGTGTAGTCCTACCAAAAGAACATAAGAACTTTAGAACACTCAAGATAAGTTTTGTTTTTTTGTTTTTGGCGGTTCTGGGGATTGAACCCAAGGACATTCTACCTCCAAGCTACACCCCCCAGCCCTATTTTTTATTCTTTTTTTTTTTTTTTTTTTTTTTTTTGTGGTACTGGGGATTGAACCTAGGGGCATTCTACTTCCAAGCCACACCCCCAGCCCTATTTTTTAATTCTTTATTTTGAAACAGGGTCTCACTAAGTTGCATAGAGCCTCACTAAGTAGCTGAGGCTTGCAGCGAACCCGGATCTTCTGGTCTCAGCCTCCCGAGTACTGGGATTACAAGTGTGCGCCACCACGCCTGGCTTATTCTTTGAAACAGGGTTTCACTAAGTTGTGGTGGGCCTCACTAAGTAGCTGAGGCTGGCTGAGAACCTAGATCCTCCGGTCTCAGCCTCCCAAGTACTGGGATTTGAAGCGTGTGCCACCACGCCCGGCAAGATAAGTTTTTTTGTTTGTAATTAATTTTAAGAGATTCCTTTATTTTTTGACTTGATGAAAGTTCATTTTTAGAGGAAAGTGAAGTTCTTAAGTTCTCACATGTGACTTGTTATTTGTAATGGTGGGAGATGAACCTCCTCTATGTTAAGTGGTTCAATAAGTCACCTTCATAAAAGGAAAGGTTGGTTTTATATTATCGACTCCTTTGTTCTGTTAAAATCTTAAAAACATTGAGACCATTTTCGGGTGTCTGACATCCATAGTATTACCATATTGTGAATTATGAGAGAAATGGCGCTTTCCTTACCTCCTATTTAATGTAGACTTTTGAGCAGAGCTCAGGTTACAAGGGTGGAAATCATTGTAGTTTAGTGAAAAGGCTGGGCTTGGGATCTAGCCACCCCTAGATTTGACTGCTTCCTGGCTGTGTCTTTGGGCAAATCAACTTGTTGAGCCTCAGTTTTTTAATTTAGAAGATGAGTCTAACCTGATAGTGTTTATGAGGAATATATCAAATAACAAAGTTGTTAGGTCATACATGGTACACAGGGAACATTGAATAAGTGGCAGTTATTCTCTTTATGACACTTTTATATAAACTAAAAGTTGATGGTAACTTGCTTTATGGTGGTGTCATTAGGTAAATTCTTAGTAAATGTGGAGCATCTGTTGAAGACTGTAACCATGTCTTGAAAAAAATTTTTTTTTCGTTATTCGGTCCTGTGGTAATTACCTTCCTTCCTTCCAATTGAATCCAGAGGCATTCTACCTTTGAGCTACACCAGCCCGATTTTATTTCTTATTTAGAAATAGGGTCATTAGGTTGATGAGACTCTCACTACTTGCTGAGGCTGTCCTTGAACCTGTGATCCTCTCGTCTCAGCCTCCTAAATACAAGGATTATAGGCATGTGTGGTTACATCAATGTTAAGGCTGAAAGAAGGCCTGGAAGTTCTCATGATAACCTGAAAGTATAATTTCTTTTAATACTGGATGTTGCTTTTATGAGATGATACATTAGAGTTTATACATAAAAGGCGTTTTGTGCTGTGACTGCTTCAGGATCTCTCAGCTTCATTTTCTACTAATAAGGCAATTAAATATTGTCAATATATCCAAGAACTCAGCAGAAACTACTACTGTGTGATGGGCTTATGGATAATCTATTGCTTTAAATTCAGGCTGCCTATAAATAGGGAGATCATTTTCCTTACATAATAAACTAACATACACGTGAATTTTTCGCTAGAAATGCTGAGCTGCAAGCCGGGCATGGTGGCGCACGCTTGTAATCCCAGCATTCGGGAGGCTGAGACCGGAGGATCCGGGTTCGCGGCCAGCCTCAGCTACCTAGTGAGGCACTCCGCAACTTAGTGAGACCTGGTTTCAAAATAAAGAATAAAAACTAGGGCTGGGGGTATAGCTCGGAGGTAGAATGCCCCTGAGTTCAATCCCCAGTACCGCAAAAAAAA